>VZSV01000166.1:742350-775043 GCA_013398735.1 Nothocercus julius | reverse complement strand
AAAAAAACTACATGATAAATTCCAGTAGAGTGCACACATGCAGTGGATTAATGCTGATTACATGTAAAGTTCATATGATTTATTTTAAAGGATGACCAAAGTTGGCATAAAATCAAATGCCTGGAACATCTCAGTATCACAGGTGATACTAGTAAAAAAATCATCTAATGTATTTTACATCCACTTTCTTCTGTGACCAGAAAAAGTCTGTGCCAAAACTTAAAATCCCTCATCCCCACCATGGAGGAAAACCAGACAAGCAAATCTCAACAGCTCCCTCTGCTGTCATGTCTTCATACTTTCATAGTGTTTGTAAAACATTTATCTGGCCAAAGAATATCTGGCATTTTCACACATCAGTCAGAAATCAAAATACTTGCATACGTCACTTATAAGAGCACCTCTCAGAACTTTTCCCAGCACGTTACATATACCTAGAGGCAGTACAGAAAGGACTTGGAGAGCACGACACTTCTTACTTCAATACACCCATTTAAACAGCCACCTGGCATCTCACTCATCTCAGTGAAATTATGATCACTACATGTTCCTCACTGCTTTTATTTAGCATGCATTTAAACTGGTGGCTCTCCCTCTTACCCCCACCCAATTATAAGGATAGCACTAGCACAGCTCCAATCTAATTTTGCCTCAAGATTGTGCCCAGCTGCATCTTTTCAAACACCTCTTCAAGAAAGGTGCCAAAAATAGTCACATTTCCACTCTTCCCACATCCTTGGCAAGGCAAAAGTTTTCTGTAGGTTTAATTATTTTTTTTTCTCCAGAAGATTTTACCATCATGGTCCAAATTTATTACTTGGAGCCCTGAGTTACTCTTTCAAAGAATAAGCCATTTCTTTTTATTCCATCACTGACTAAATAGAATTTATCAATATACAAAAGCTATTTCACATACAGAAAGCAAATCTGTGTTTTCTGCAAAGATATGCAAGTGCTAAGAACTGCTTAGTATGAAATGAGTTTGCTACAGTTTTAAAAGGCCAGGCATTAAAATACACATTAAAATCTATCCACCAAAACCAGGCATTTCTAATATCTCAGCTTCATCTTGGGGTAGACCTTCCTATTCTGAAAATGATCTGAAAGAATTTTTGAAATAGTTTAAGTGAATTACATCCAAATAATATTAAGATCACTCCATATTTAAAATTAAAAAGGGGGAGGAAGAGTAAGAAGTTTTTTTCAGTGATTTGCCTTCAGTTTACAATCATGGTTCTTTGTTAGGGAAGCTTATATTGAGCAAACTTGAGTCCTATTTACTGAAATAGCAGTAGTTTGTCATGTCATTGACAAATTCACCAGTTTACAGAGGTAAATATTGCAGAAAGGCATCAGGCAAAAAAGTTAACTTAGATTGTTCAAAAAAGTTTTAAAAACTCTTCATAAGGCATCTTGTAGTGTTTAAAGTGCGACATATTAAATATATAAAGTGGTCTACATATTTCCTTTACCCTTACAATTAAATCATTTGATAGTGAGGTTTGTAAGTTCATTTCTTCCCATTGGGTTTGATTGCTGTACATTTTCTGCCTTACTGTTATACCTTCCTGACTTTCAGGGCTTGAAGAAGCAAATTTACTGTTATCTAAAAGAACAGCTGATACTGCAAAACCAAAAAAGGTTTGGCAACATAAACCTACACCTTTGACACACTTAACAGCTCCTGTGATGGAAAGCAAAGGGGTAGAAGGGGAATACGATTAGCTGTTAGCAAGTCTGTCTGCTAGGGTTTGTTAGACAGGAGGGAGAACATAGCCTTCCAAAGCTGTTCTTTCTTCTACTCCTGATTGTACCTCCAGAGTTTAAATAATTTTGCTGATTGGAAATCAACTGAGCAGGAAGAGGCTCAAATAAGGGAATTTTGTGAAACTTACCTATTCATCTTTTGCATGCTGGATTAATTTATTCTCCAAGTCCTGCTAGGTGAGGAAGTCTCCACGTTACGGACCTGATGGCATGTGGATTAACACGGGTGCTCGCTGTCCAACAAAAGGTCCAAGGAACAGAAAGACCAACCCAACAACCCGCTCTCCTTTTTCACAGTGCTGCTGCCATTAACCATTTCTCTCCCTCAGTGAATTATACCACAACATGGAGAATACGGAGTCTTCTCAGCATTTCAACAGGCTGCTAATGCATCTACGGCCCTCCACCGATGAGGTGCCTGTTTTGTGTGCTTAAATAGTGAAATTAGGCTGCCCATGACATATGAACTGTCCAGGCTCTAACTTGTCAGAGGTGATCCAGCTGTGACAGCAGCAACACAGCGTGAGTTAGGGTGACAGTGCTGCCGAGCTTATCAGTCTTAGTGAGAGCAACCTGGGCTGCAAAGCACTTTCTTCTGGCTCAGAACTGCCTTAATACTGCTCCACAACCCCTGCACAACAGGTAACTCACCTCAGATGAGCTTCGGGCCTGGGAGAGGTGGGAGAGCGCGCGGCAGCCACACGCAGGGAAGTTTGCAACTAGGTGGGCACTTGCACAGCGGATAACCAGTGATCACAATGTGTTAACCTGACTTCCCTGATAGCTCTCACTCCTCCTCAAATAACAAACTTGGATAAAGATATCGAAATTCTGTATAACAGCTGGCGGAGATATCTCTAAACTCACAACCTCTTAAAAAATCTCTACCTCTGTAACAAAGGCTGAATACTGAGGTAAAGATCTGTAGAATACATAGAGGCAGCATCCAACATTATTTGGCTTTACTAAGCCCTGCTTTTCAGGAAACAAAAAAAAAAAAGTTCTTGAAAGGAAAATCTGTATTCCTAAACTCTATTTCTTTATTCCAGAAAACATTTCCTCCAACAGTTGCAACTCAGCTAGAAGCAAAGGATCCAAGTTCATCTGGAAACAGTTTCCTGGTGCTTGTTTCCCTGTACATTGACATCAGCACAGTAGAAAAAAATCAATAGGAAGAAAAAAAAGAAAACATTCAATAACTAATCCAACTTCCAGCACATTTTGTCTTTGTACAGGGACAGAAGCACTTGATTCAGTGGGAGGGCAGCACCTGCCCCCATGAAACTACTATATTTAGTGCTCCCGTAGGTTGCTTCAGTGTAGGTTGCTTCTGGAGTACCAAATATTTAAATATGAAAAGTCTGACTAAATTCTCCTCAACAGTAACTAGTTTCTGAAACTCTAAAGTCTTTTTCCAAGGGAAAAGACTGCATGAAAAAATCTTGGATGGTCTTTTTAAACACACTTATTAATGGAAACTTTCCCACTGAACCCTGTCACACACAGTATCATTTTGCAAAATTGCATTTGCTTTGCATATAGAATAATACGCCATTTGTCACCTTGATATTTTTCACATTTGCCTAATTTTTTTTAATGGAAAAAATGCATGCTTAACATTTCTTTGGAGAAAGTTTTCAATGGACTCTTTTGTTCTTAGCTGTCAAGTGAGTCATGTTTTTACCTGCAGATGTATTCATAATAAAAAATGATATTTTGCTATAGAATTTTTCTCCTTTTAAAGGCTTTCTGAAACCATTCAAATTTCACTGAACTATTTAACTTGTAAATCATAAAGCAACTGAAGAAATTCATTGATGGAAAAATCCAGAATGGGTCCTAATCTAAAAAGCCCCAAATAGCCAGAAATAAACAGAACATGTAGCAAGTACCCAGTTCAATTGTGAATACTTAAAGGACATGAGAAAAACTAGGAGAATGGAGAACTAGGTTGTTTCAGTCAGAGGCAGGATATGGCATTAGCTGGATTAACTGGTATATCCACCCTACATGAGGTGATTTGTAGGAAAAGTTTCATTGTAAAATATCTGCAAAAAGGTTAGGGTTGACATTTGAGAAAACTTTTACCTTAAACTTATTAAAAGTTATGATTAAACTTTCATCATACTTTTGCAATCTCAGTTCAAACAATAGAATGAATTTTGGTTTTATTTACTTTTAAGATCTTCTTCAAGCACACAATGTTATGGACAGCAGGAAAAGCTAAAATACTTAAAATATTTTAATTTTTCTAAAACAAAAAAATCATTTAAAAAGTACATTCATTGAATGAAATGTAATGAGTCTTTTCTGCATGCTATGTTTTGGTTCATTTCTTCAGTTAGCGGGGTAGAATTCTCCTACATGCATGTGAATTGAGCATTATGTTGTAACAACATTTTATTTGACCTGTATTAATTATTAGCAGTGATGACATTACTGACCAAGGACTTTGAGCTAGAATTAAGTGGATGAAGATTTTTGCTTAAAAAGAACGTATCTCCAGGCCTTTCTGCAGTATCAGAGTTTCCACTACAGATCACAAAGAATTACAAAATTGGATCCAACACAGCCAACAGCAAACCCTTTATTACTAAGGATGAGTTAGATAATAGGGGAGAGCTGAAAACAGGTCCGTACTGAAAGGTAAATTGTTCCTTCAGACCCAGTGCTTCTGTTTTTGTGTTTAAGAAGTTGCACACAACTGAAGATGAGGTTACTTGCAGAGTGGTGGGTACAAACTTACCCCAAGGGAAACATCCAGGTTTGTTTCCCTCCTCAGCCAGTAGACACTCCAGCCCAAGCTCTTACCTTTGTGCGGAGAGCCTCAGCCACCGGGTGCCGGCTATCCTGGGAGCAGGGATCCGTACTTCCTACTCCTCTCTTCTGGCTGCAGGATGAAATACCTCGGTCACAGTACCTCCCCATCCACAAATTTAATTCAAGAAACCTTCGCAATGATTTCTGCTGTCTCCCTGCCGTCCTTGGTTTGTGTCCACATCTCCCTCCGTGACCCTTCCCACATCCCTGTCACTCTTGTGCTCTGTGTCCCTCCTCCTTTCCATGTTCTTTGGACACTTCCAAATTACTCCACTACTGATGCCCATTTAACCCTTTTGCCACCCCCACAAAAAAGACTAATGTATTTGCTGCAAGCTAATCCTCTCCTTAGCTATATCCATTGCCTCAGCCTTAGCTGCAAACTTTCTTTCCAGTGCAGACACATCCATTCCTGAAGCATCTAATGTCAACCCTTTGCTTCTCCTTCAGATCTATAGAGAAAATGTGATTTCTTATAAATGGAACATTGTATTATCAATTAAATACAAATGGGTTAATGTATGCTCATGGTTGACTAGGTCTAACTGCAAACATTGCTGCATTACACTTGTGCATTCTAGTTAGAGCTCCATTTTCTGTAAAAAGATAAACAGGAGAAATTTGTGTGCTGTAATATTTCCAGAAAGAAATGCTTCACACATTGTTTTCAGTATTGGCTTTTGAATGCCAAATAAATAGAATTTTATATTTCTCCAGCAGTATTTAAATTTATATCAGGATTAAAATAATAATTCAGCTAATAACTCCAGACTGAATGACACAACAAGCAGCATTCTCCTCTGTCCATCTCATTTACTGTCACGTCAGCGCTTTCCTAGGACATTTGCAAATCAAACAGGCCAAAGTTTTGGTTTAGTTTCCACAGCATTTTTCTACAGCTCATTCTGGTAGGACACAGGTATGACATTGCTGAGCAAGTTAGGAACAGACTCAGCTCTCTTAAGTGAGATCTCCCCCTTTTTTGGGTAGCAGTTATTAACAGACTACCTCCACCAATACAAGAATAACGAACACCGAGGAGGATGTTTTGAAATCAGCGCAAAAAGAAACCTGGTGCCTACCAGGGCGCAACAGCGCAAAGAGTAATAAACGAACTCAGAAGCTGATTTTGAGTTTTACCTCTTAACACGTGTGCACAAAGACTGCTTAGGTCTGGTATACTCATTCTCAATCCAAAGGACAGGATTGCCTATTTCTCATGCATCATTTGAAAGACAAATACTCTGCAGCAGGGAATATCTCAGTTTTGGTCCCTGCCAAGTCCCCAAGAAGCACAGAATTATTTAAAACTACCTTATTTGATCTGAGATTGAATATGCATCAAGCTTGGCCCAAGGTCTCTCTCCAAATACAAATTTTGAAGTTTGCTGAGTAGCTTATCCAAGTATCAGCAGCATCTCAGGCTGATGCTTTTCTGAACACTCTTCCCTGGACTGGCAGGCGGCCCCTAACCTCTTCGTTACAGAACTATTCTGTTCAAATGCCCGTGGTGCCCGAGCTGTTCCCTGCATGGCTTGCAGTTCTCTGGAGGAACTTCGGGCATGGGTGGTGGGGGGATTGAAAAGTATTTCTTCCTATTTTTTCTAAAACACTGATTTTTACCTAAGGCACATATTTCTATTCTTCTGCATAATTATCAGAACTGTTGATTTCTGATCAGTAACCTTCTTCAATAATAAACAACTTGGCTCCATACTGAACCATCCTAAAAATGAAGACAGAAACATTATCGTTTTTCCTCAATTTCCTTCCACCTTAGACTTTGTTGGTGTATTTGTTCTCCCCAGGTGCAAGCATCACAGTTCACCTGCTTCTGGTTTTCGTGAAAGATATCCCATTATCCTGCCCACTGGTTCCGACTTAATAAACCAGGAGCTCTTTGTTCTTTTACATGGTACAATTAATTACACAGAATGGGAGGAAAATGTCAAACGAAAGTGACAGAGTCAAAGTGTCTTTTCAAGTGAATAAAAGGTGTTACAGAGAAAGCAGGTAAGCTCAGTGGACATGACTGAAGTTACTCAAAAAACATTTCCAAAATTACTCAGGTCTAAAGACAGTAAGTTACAAACTCCATCCTGAAAAGCTGTTCAAACAGACCTTGTCTGCTAGAGAAATTCCTGAACATAATTAAGACATATTTGGAACACCAAAAGTTAACCAGAACTTGCAAGAAAGTTAAGCGGTGAAAAGTGTTCAAAAACAACTAACGTGGGAAGCCTTCGGTATTTTATAATACCACCAGCATAAAACACAGCTAATCGTATTTCATTATCCAGTCATTTCATCAGTCTAAAGACCTCAGTTATTGACAGAAATAATCTAGCAACCAAACAGCATCTTCAGATAAGCAACTTATTATAGGCAAGAGATTTGAGACCAGATAAATCACTGATCATGAAATCATCTGAGGAAATGAGGAAAGTGTAGAAAACTGCAGGGATTTCATTTTGTGAGCATCATCTATGCTGAACACTGTGAATCTTCACAGTCTTGCTTAAAAAAATGGGTATTTCAAGGAAGTGGAAAATAGGGGACATCCTACAGGAGAACAAATTAGCACTAATGCTGTAAACACATCTAAGCCCAAGAATAAGAACACCTTAAGAGAAAGTTAGAGATGTAAAAGATAAACGAAAAAGCAAGCAGGCTAAATTAGAAGTTTATCTAGAATAAGTTACTCTATCACACATTCTTATTTTCTTGCTCAAAAGATTTTTCTATCCTCTGATAAGCCACACTGAAGTGTGACTGGAGGACCAACCTCAAAACAAAAATTCGGTTCTAGCACCTCACACAGCTTTTAATTCTCTGGTATTCTAATATTTCAACCACTTTACAGGACAGGTATTCCTGTCTCCATCTTTGGATGTAAGTTTTCCAAGAAATCATCCATACTCACTAGCAACCAAAATGCAGACATGGTAGTTATTTATTAACATTTAAAATAAGCATAAATTTCAAGAACTAAAAACTTCTTGGAATTGTTCTGCATGTGGTATTCTTGAAATTAAAGATCAATACAACTGAAAGACCAAGCATTACCATAAAATATGAAGTTGAAGGAAATACAGCTCAAGTTAATAGCAATTAAGTTACATTAACTTGAAGAAATTAAATACAGTTTTACACATTTTGTAATGAAGCACCACACTCACAAGACCCAATGAAGCATCTCATGAGAAACAAGCTGCAAACCAGCTAAGCTGCTATAAAACAAACTGGCAGCCAACTTAAGTAAAAATGGTAAGAATTTAGTAGCAATATTTTCCAGAGGACTAGCAGAAGAGGGATAAATTTAACATTCAATGTATTCCAGTCACAGCACAACATCTGATTTTTAATCAATTTAACAATTCCATATCCTTGGAAGAAGATACCTTGAACCTTTCACCTCTATTTTACAAAGCTGCTATTATGAACTGATGCAAATACTTGTAAGACTCTTGGATAATATTGAACAGCAACTGCATACATTATTGTCGGCAAAACAATATTTTGGCTTTTTTACAGTAGATATACAATTACAGTAGGTAATTACAACCTTTTAACCTTTTTCTGAAACGTAAAAGCTTAGCTCAAACTAATGCTAAACTTCCTTTAAGCTTGTATACTTAGTTTAGAAATTTTTTATTCTGGGACTAAGCATAAAGCAATGAGGTGGGATTTTATTATTACTGTTTTTATTTTAAACATCTGAAGCTTTCAGATGCTTAAAAACATGAAAGAAAAGATGCGTACATTCATTAAAATGAATCACATTAAAATGTAATGCTTCACATATGAGGGCACAAATAGAGACAGTGCGTTCACTTGAAAGCCCACAAGTTCAACTTAAAATACAGTTGTCAATCTTGAGTACCTTGTTTCATAGTACATCAACGTCCCCCTTTAAGATGTACGTAAACTCTGCAGGCAGATACAATGGTAAAGTATCTCTGGCTGAATGAAATTCAAAAATAAGAATTTAAATTCTCAGTTATTACAAACTAACCTTACAGGAAAAGAATTTAATTCAGTATTAAGCGTGACTGCACAGAAGAAATTAAACTTATAGCTTATGAATTCTTAAAGCGTTAGTTATAAAATTCAGAGGAACAGCTAGTATGGACTTTATATTTAACTAATTGTATGCTCTTTAACATTCCAAGGAGACAATGTTCCTTTCCACCTTCAGAAACGAAACACTGCAGAGTTTGGTTAAGAGATTGTGCGCACCTTGTAGGAATCTGAAGCGAAGTCAAAGCAAAGCTGCTTCATTCGTATTGCCAACCAGCAGGGCAAACTGCCTGATACAGCCTGAGACAGCGTAAACTCTGCCAGGAGACTTTCTCTAACCACAGAGGAACATAGGCAAGGTCTGGACTTTTTCTGCGGATCATGAAGCCACATCCAATGTGAGGCTTCCCTCAGGGACATCCAGAGAGAGAAAAGATATGACAGTGGAGTCCCTCGCAAAGGCACCAGGGGAGGAAACGCTTATTTAGATGCAATAAAAAAAAAAAAAAAAAAACTCCATTCTTGAATATCTAAGAGCAGATGCCAATCTTATAGGCAGCTTCTGGAGGAAGATGCTTAAAGACTCACCAGTTTGCGCTCTGCTTTCAGTGTGGCACAAGAACTTCCTGTTGGTTAGAGGGGGACATCCAACTGGTGTTTGAGTTCCATTTGTGGGAAAGGACAGAAGCAAAGAGCAAGAATTGGAAACATTAAACATTCATTATATTACTAAGTAGCAGGAGTTATGATTAATATTTGACTTAAATATCCCTAGGCACTGAGTAAATCATTAATAAGAATACTCCAGGATTATTACAGGAACATGAATACTCTCAAAAGCTCAAACTAGGTACAAATTTAACTCGATGATCTGAGCAGCCCATATTTACCATTAAAACACACTTTCTTAAAATATATAAAGGCAAATAGTATAGAACAGCTGTTTCTATAAAAGCTGCCCACTAATACTGTAACATTAAGTGTGGCCAAACTTATATACTTAATTTCTGACTCACAAAAACTTCTTGTCTCCCAAGCTAATCACTGACAATCATGTCAGGCAGAAAACAGTACATTAAGGAACACGTCACACTAAATCTAATAAAGTTCAAGAAGGTAAAGATGTGAAGAAGTTTTTATTGAAATTCTCCAAAGGATTAAGGAGGACCAAATGATGAATTTTCATGCCAAATAAGCTCACATCAAATTAACTGTATTCACATAAAACAGCAAATAACTTAAACCAGGATTGCTGGAACTCAATAGAATTGTTCTTACTCTCTCCCTCGTCAGTAAATATGCATCTTCAAGTGCCAAAAGAATAAAAAGACATTGAAAACAGGTATTTCCTTAACATAAAAATACCAGCAAAAATGTGTTCAAATGGCATACTGTTTTAAGAAAATGCAAAATCCATTCCTTCAGAAACAGTGGTTTGTATACGGATGCCTCAAAGTATCTATTTAAAAATCCATGCTCCAGAAAACTCATTGAAGACAATCCACATTATCTTCACACAGTGCTAAAAACATCTAGAGAATTATTTAAATTTTTGGTGAAAAAAAATGAAACACCAAATAATTCACCAATAATTTTGAAAGTTTAGCTAGTGGAGAGGCCAAAACAACGTTACTAGTACTTACAGAATTCAAAACATTTACTCCCCAAAAGTTTCATCTAGAAAAGATGTACTAGGCACCTGCCCTTTTTTTTTGTGATATTTCAAGTGTGAAAGCCCTCCTACTAAGAAGAAATCTTCAAAAGAGAACTTTACTGAAAGGTGAAAAATATTTAAACATCTCTTCTTTTGTTCAAGTGCAAACAGCTAAATTCTAGAGATGAACATGATCTGCTGTTTGTTGCCACAGATTTGTCAGGGATGAGACTTATTTTGGTAGTGGATTTCTGCATCTGAGTATTGCAGACACAGATGTTATGAAAGTGACCAAGTATCTGAAAGAAACAAAAAATATTGTAAAAAGTGCAGGCAAAAAAGAGCAAGTATTTGACAAATTTAACCTAGAAAAACAGAAGGCAAATCTGTGTACTAAGTTTTTCCAAATCCAAGTCCCTCAAACTAAAGTAGCACCTGTTTTGCTTAAGCCAGCAATCTGAGCATTCAAGTGACAAGACTTATTTCATCAGGCACCAAAAAAATCCACTCTGCTCAAGATGTTGATGTTACAAAGATGCACTCAAAGGTTCGCAGATGCTCATGTAACTTTGTCCCACTTGAGTGGGTTAGAGATAGCCTTTCAGCGATCAGTTTTCTACTTGACTTCGTGTCTGTTCGAAGTGGGCAAAGTACTCAACACGGAAAATACTCATTATCTCCTCTCCTGCTGCCGTAACTGAATGTGTGCAATAGCATCTTATTTACCTGCCAAAACTCAAATCGAAACCAGGATTAATTTTTGTCCTTGGGGAGTATTTCCCAGTTTTGAGCAGAAGAGTTGGGCTCATCAGGGTATCACTCTACGGTGCAGCTAAGCCTATAGAGTTGTGGTTACCTGAGGCTGAAGGGACAAACGTCCTTCCTTCCCCTCTGCCCTCCTAACGCATCCTGGCAGATGAACCAGCAGCAAGCATCTGGAACCAGCTCCGTATGGATCAGAGGAAAACCACAGCTGACAAAGGAGGTGGCAACAGAGACGGAAATAGAAGCACCACCAACCCCTTCATTTGTTAGCGGCCTTTACAGCCACCTCACTACAGAAAATGAAAGGATCAACAAGTATTTCTACAGTTATCTTGAGATATTAAGATCACTTTATTTCTTTTTGGAGGAAGAAAACTTGTGTATAAGGAAATTGAAGGATAGAAGTATCACATGTCCATTAACTGGTAAAGCACTTCATAACTGATTTTACAATGTATATACTATTTTCACAGCACTTTATATGCACATAAAACTTCTTAATTTCACCTGCTAAACTCTGCAAATCAGTCAAAACATGGCTAACATCAGCAACAAAACTCTTCCATGTGTAGATTTACTAACAATCCTGGAACAGCATAAAAACTGTCAACAGCTCACTAAACACGATCACTTCCTCTGACAATCTTGTCTCCTTTTCTAGGCTTTCAAGATCTGCAACAAATGAGGCACCCGTTTTATGCTAAATCTGATTCAGTCACAAGGCAATGCTCACACTATCCAGCAGGAGGCAAGAGGGCCAGAGAAAACATGTTAATAAACTCTCCAAAAATATGCATGCTGTGACAGAACTAAATTGAGGTTGCATATGCAGGCAATTCCTGAATGCTTGACTTTTTTTCAACTGGAAACATCTGCATATTTGCTTATATCTTGTAGAAACAAAGTAGTTAGAGGCATTCTGACTCCCTGAAGAATCATCAAGCAAGACTGCAGTCTCTGGACTCACAGCACTGATCTTTGCCCCATTGGCTGATCAGTGACAGTCGCAGTTATGGGCAGTAACCCACAGGCAGTCAACAGAGGGAAACAAGCAGCTACAAAAGCAGGGAAGTGCATATGGAAGCAGGTATCTTTGGGCTCAAGCCAAGTTTCAGAGGAAAGCACACCTGCAGTTTGAAATTCTGCTCTCCTGGTGTCTCCTCACATCTAGCAGTACATACTTATCTCTCCATTACCCCTCCCAATCCCTGCTCCACAGCATTGTCTGTTGCCCATCTGCATTTAAGATTGCTTTTTCTCCTCCAAAATATGGAAATCACTTTTGAACTTGCCTTTGAACTTCTAGAAAATCAGCAGTAAAATTGGAATTCATATCTGCTACTTTTTTCACAAGCAATATTTTAAATAATGGGTAAAAAGTAGTGTGTATAGAACATCTTGCATATGCAAGGGGCTTACAGGAGCAAAATAGTCTATATTCAAAACAAAGCTATGCCAATACTTAAGCTTCAGAATTCTGATTGCCAGACTCTGTAAATGAAAGACCCCAAACACAATGTAAACATCTGTGTTGGACAGTAAGACACAAAACACATTCAAATAATATGCGGTATTGCTATTTTAAGCTATAAGATATCTGCCTTCTACATTGCTGTTCTAAAAAGAGAAAGCTATCCCTGGAGTTTGGTACAGGCTGTTCAGTATTTTGTGCAGTCAATACACCTGCTTGACATTTTTTAATATTCTCTTCCAGCAGATAGAATGTGTTGCTATATAAAACTGAAACAAAAGATATAGTTTTTGCAAGTTAAAAACTAGTATATAATTACCTAGTTTAATGCGCATCCTAAAATCCTTGTTGCATGGTTCTAATTGAAAACTTGCAGACATGGCTATAAGTGACATGTCCATGGATGAAAGTATTTTCCTGGAAATATTCTGAATAGGGAAAAAGCACCTCAATATGGGACAGGGAAGCAAAAAAATTTGAGAACCAGAGTATATGCTTGCTAAACAAGAATTATGTTTATTTAGCTAGTGAATCACCTAGAGGAGTAAATTTTCACTTCCATGATAGCAATCTTGTCAGGCTTGCAAACACCCAGAAATAGGAATTAAAGATTATTTTAAATGTAGTTATAAAGGTCATAAAAAGTCTGATTTAGACTGAGGTACATTTACTCAAAACTGAGATTCATTGAGTGGTAGCAAACAAACAGTTCCTCAGACAAATGCACTTTTTTCAGTATACATGTTACAGAAAAAAAATAAATGTGCATTAACTGGTGGTATCCCACCAAGCTGCATATTAATATTCTCTTACACCAAACAGTTTGAAACAAGGGAAATGTCATTCTAATATAATTTCATGTTACGTTTCATTTGGCTAAACTGCAGCTTAAAGATGCTTTGCCATATTAAAAGATTACTACAATAATTTTCACATGAACATTTAGACTTGAGTTTTACT
This sequence comes from Nothocercus julius, assembly GCA_013398735.1. Taxonomy (NCBI): domain Eukaryota; kingdom Metazoa; phylum Chordata; class Aves; order Tinamiformes; family Tinamidae; genus Nothocercus; species Nothocercus julius. Next base: position 761,586 of record VZSV01000166.1, on the reverse strand, counting down.
CCAGGACTAAATATGGCATGATTTGCTTTTAATCTGTTGAATAGCTAAAAACTGACAATTAAAAAAAAACTACAACAAAGAAAAAAAGTTGAAGCAATGTGAATCTCACATCATTGAACCACTTCTAATGGTTAGTTGTTAGTATTTAACAAATTCAAAGAGTTAATGAATCCTTGCATTCGTTCGGTCTCCCGTGCCTTAGCTAGGATGCATAAATACAAAAGACAGCAGATACTGGTAAAAGCTTCAGGACAGAAAGTGCTTGACGAAGGTACAGTTCTCAAGTGTGTTTGGTGAGAGAGTATAAGGGCAGATGCACTGATGAGAACCATTACAAGAAGAGTCAATTTTGTGTTAAAGTGTTCAAAGATGTCACCTTAAGCAGAAAAAAGCTTTAATAACGTCTTCTTAGACATATTAGGCATTTCCAGAGTCTACATCATTAGTGTTGTAATTCTAGCAGGACATCTCCATACAGTTATTGTTTGTTTCTATTTCTCTCCTGAAAGAAAACAAAAACAAAAAGGGAGACAGTGTTAATACACACAAGTTCCATTTTATCTTTTCCCTTAGAGCAGTAACACTGCTCATAATTAGACAGTAACATTGCTCGTAGTGGGCATGCCTTTCTCGCAGGCAAACAGCAAGCTTTCAAGGAAACAACTTCAGGGGTTTTTTGGGAACACGAAATATCAAGTCAAGTTCTAGCCAACTTTTTAAAAACAACATAACCAAGAAACACAGAAGTACAGGAATTAATGATAGAGGCATTAGAATTGCATACAAAGGTATTAAAAGGCAAGCCCATTCAAGTCACAACTAGCTATCAGAAGATTATTTTCTGCCACTACTTTTATATTACTTCCAATAAAAACACAAAGTGAACTGAGTAGGAGACCAAGAAACCTGTACCTTAACTCATCAATAAAAATATGCTCTACATAAATTTAAACACTTTACTCTCTACCGGTCAGATATGTGAACAAGTTAAGAACATTCACAGGTATCTTGTTCAAAGCCCACCAAATGTATTAGTATTTTCAGTGTGATCAAAAGGTAAAGGAGCAAGTTGGGCCACTACCTCCTCCGTACAAACACATCTCTCAAATGGCAGGCAAAAACTGCAGAATAAATGTCAGCCATATTTTGGAAGTCATTTTTACAAAGATAACGCAAAAAAACATTTACACAGGAATATCAGGAATTGAAAAAAAAGCCCCAAAAGCAAAAACTTAAAAAAAAAAAAAAAAAAAAAAAATGCCAGAACTGCAGTTCAGAGCCTGAACTGCAGTCAAGCTCATATGCGTTACAACATTTTTACAGCATCGCGAGATTTAGCACGTAAGGTAAAGGAACAAAATGCACAAGCTTCATCTGCACAATACCAGCACTACTAAATATTTGTATATCACCTAAAGAGGTAAAAAAATTAAACTGGAAAAATATTCCTAAAAGTTCAGTGGCTGAGTTACTCAACGCAATGCATCGCTACTACAGACAAACAAGCTCTTCTATATTACAACACTAACAAAGAAATAACTTTTCCAGTGCTTTAATAGTGTTTTTCCAGCACTGTTTTCTCTACTTTGTTACAGATAAACATAGTTACTACACATTAGAGGGGAAAACACTACCCTTCTCTGCCTTGCTCCCTCCAAAAAGACCAACAAACCATCTCTTCTCATCTTCATTACATACCTTGCAATTAGATTGTAAGATGACACTCAGGTCTGACCATAAGAAATTAAGAAAGCCTGAAAACTTCTAAAAATATGTACACCTGTCGTATACATGTACTAAAATACCTTATTGGAAAAGGTAGGTTCTCTTCCCTACTTAAAAGAAAACAAGGTTCACTTTTTCTTCTTTATTATGTTACACAGAAGGCTATAAGTAGAACATTAGCATAGCAAAGGAAACCAAAATAAACCAGGAGGCATCTGAAGAACAATTCCAAAAGTGCTGCTTGATATCTTTCTGAAACTTAGTCTAAAAAAGCATTTAGAAGAGTTACAAATTAGAGTATGATCCCAAATAATTACTGCCAAAAGACTCTACAAAAGGCACAGAGCATTTCTACTTGTTTAATATTAGAGGACCGCTCACGGTCTCACCTCCCAGTTACACCTTTGAATTAGCTTCAAGGCTAACACCAAAGAAAACAAGGTTTGCACAGACTTCTTGCTCATTGTAACAATCTCCCTGTCCTGCAAGCCATCCAGCTGAGACTGGCTATTTCCCAGAGCAGAACTCCAATATGTTCTGAGAAGTATTTGCACACTTCTACCAGAAATCAACTTTTCTTGGTGCAGATAGGTGACTAATGCTTGCATTGTACAGTACTGTTCCAGTAATGTGTGAAACTGATGCTATTAGTCATTAATACAAACTGATACATTAATAGCACATCTCTAAGTTGAAAACACATGATCACTGGCCTCATGCCTCACCATGCATGTAAGGCACACAAAAATAGCCTGCTTGGACACATTTGAACTTATTGCTCTCCATTAGCACACTTCAATCAAAAGAACTGCATAAAATACTGAAGTACATTATTGCATTAAGTGGATGCCTACAAAACTGCTATCTTAATATCATAAACAATTTTAAATACTATTAACTGCAGTATTAGTAGTATTATTGGTTCCTATCTGCTAGTATTACACAAGTAATCACTTAGAGACATCTGCAAAGCCTCTCTCTGCATCACAAACTGCAGACAGCAAGTAGTAACCAACCCTGTTTTGTTTAGTGTCCTAACTCAAATATAAGTTCATAAAAATTAAAAGCAGAAGGGGAATGATATCCTGACTGTCTGTTCCCCACGGATAAAACAGAAGACTTGAAGTCCATTTTCAATTCTAAAGGGGGAAAAAAGGCAAAAAAAAGGGGACGGGACACGAGAAAACCTTTCCAGATTTTTCGAAGTTGCGCATCACTACGTGCATGTTTGAATACTTAAACCTGACAAAGCTGAGAATTTTTCACAGGAACAATATCTTCTTCAGATATACTAGTATCAGTAGCATTTACCACTCTGTGAGGTAAGATAGACAGAGATAAAATTCAATTTCCTCAAAATGCAGGCAGCAACACTATGCTTGAAAACAAACAAAAAAGCACAAAGTCAGAGGTCACTCACTGCCACTGTCTCTTCCCATCTTAAAGACGACGGAGCAACCAAAAAGGGGACACACACATGCAGCATTTTGGTTCTGAGATAGGACACGTTTGTTCCAGGCCCCTTGCCAACAGAGCACAGGACATTTCCAGGGAACTATGTGAATTTACGATGTGCAAAACTTTTGCTGAAGGTCTTCCAATATTCTAGGATAAAAAGTGCCTTCAGTTCAAGTTGCTGCCAAAGGCCAGTGTAACCTGTTTGGCTTCAGAAATTGCCGCAAACAGGGAGGTTCCCCAGCTTTAGGGTGAGTTTAATGACCAGAACTTATAGAGCAATTAGCATTTGACTTACAGATATGCAGGAATGCAACAGCTGGGTAACAGTAACTGAACACTCCACACCATGTGGTAAGCAGATTTCACACATGCCAACAACACTGTACACAAACCAGCAAAATCAAATGAAGGGGAAACTAAAAACACTTGCGCTTTGGAAGCATGCATCAATCTAGAGTAAATAAAGATTTGGAAACAGCAATGCAACAATTTGGTCTGAATTCCCAGACTGACTTCAAAGTTTCAGTTTCTAGATTCAAAGCATCAACTGAACGATCCCACTCTAAAAAGTAGCTATGGTATAATTTATCCTCCAAGTTAAAATCTCTACACAAGATTTCAAAATACAAGTTAACAAAAAAGTCTGATCTGCTTTGAAATTAGGCCCTGAAATGCACTTTTTTTTTTTTGCCAAAGAAGAAAATGAAAGGATCATTTTTAGAGAAAAAAAAGAGTATATACGTTAGATTGGTGGCCTACCAAGATAGCTACTGAAGTCCTCAGTTGCATTTTTTGCCTCAGCATCCCACAAAACAGATCTTGGGCCTGACTTCAGGACTTTCACTTTCTCCGAAATAACTTTAAAGGCTATCCAGCATCTTCAACTTACACAACGAAACTGATTACACAATGAAACGACAGCTTCTTCACAACCATCTCCAGGAAAATGAGCTATAGGTGCACAATTTGCACATCTTGCTAAAATATTTAAAATACTCATGACTGAAGCTGTCTCTACCGAGAGGTAATATTCTTGGAGCAGCTTCAGATGCAGATATAGAACATTATCTCAGTTGCTTCAGTGCAGGTCTGGATTTGAAGCCATGTTTACGTGCAGTGTAAACTGCCATGTTCTGCCCTGAGTGAAGCAGACAGGCAGCTGGAGAGGTGGCAAGAAGAAACCACAGCAAAGTTCCTGAAATCTCATATACTAATGACATCAGCTGTAATCTGCCGTTTATTGCACTGCAGTGCATCATTATTATACATGGCAGCATAAACATTGACCTTAGTACTGGAGAACCACAGTGAAGAGAAATAATTGAAAAAGGATGGAGATAATTTACTCCATGGCAAGCCTCGTTGGCTGTTAATCTGGAATATATTACTGAGATTTTAAAATCATGTAAAGTAAGAGGTCCTTTTAACTTTGCACTCATCTCCAAAACAGAGGGTAAACCTGCCTAAAGGCACAGATTATTTCAAAGTCAAATAAAAATATCCAAATCCATTTTTCTGTGTAGCAGCTCTGGTGAATTCTAGGAAGACAATACACAGAAAGAATCTCTAAGACCTGACAGATCTGGAAAGTTTTTCCTGTGACAGATACCATCTCCTCCTTAATATTTACTTTCCTTCCATTCCTTATCTTAAGATGAAAATTAAGAGACACAGATTAAGAATCAACAAATTAAACACAGGTAGCCCAGCAAGAGGTCTAACCACTCCAGAGTTCCTTCTCCTGGTAAGCCTTGTGAATTAATACTCAGAAATCCTGCTCTTGCAGATCACTTGAACTCTAGATAGATAGAAACCCTAGAATAACTAATTTTTCATTTTAATTTGGTGATACTTAATCTCTGAAACATACGTAGTAACAAAACAGTACACAAATTACAGCAGAAACAATAATAAAGTTTGAGCAGATGTATACAGAGTTAATGGAAAATAGACTAGACTTTTATTGTAGTAATGATAAAATAAAAATTTAAATATTCCTGAAGTTTCACAGCTCACTAGGTAGCAGGTTATGAACATTCATAACACATAGGTAGTAAAAGAAACAGCTTAACAACGTGATAAAACATCCCTCAACCAGCAAGTCTTGTCTACAGAAAACAGGAGCTGAGCTCCTTTCAGTCTCATGTTCCTACACAGACACTCTCAATGAAATTGACTAATTTAACTTAAATAAGTATTTCACTGCAGTGCTATACACTGTTGCACATTACAGACAGAAGTTGGCCAGTTCAGCCAGTTGATAAATAATCAAGCTTCTATATCATTGCTGCTAACTTCCCAAAGTTTAACAATACAACACTGGCTTTCATAGACTGACAGCTTACAATATCTGCCTTCACTGATGGCCACTGTCACAGCAAGAGGAGCAGAAAGATGATTTACACCTTTGTAACTGCTACTCACAAACCTAAGGGCAAAACAATAAAACCTTTAATTGCTCCACCATGGAATCCAGAGTAGCCTCCACTGTAACATCCCTTGCAGGGCCAAGGAAATGTGGTGGGAAAGGGTTTCCCAGACAACTGAACTCTCATCGCTGCTGCAGTCTGAATTCAAATCACAATCCACCATGAAAAAACAGGGATGTATTTTACCTTGATTTCTTGTTATACTCCATAAGAAAGCAGAATAACATAAAAATTTGTTTACATTCTCACAGCAGACCAACCCTAAGTACAGAAGCTCAGCAATAATTCCAATGTGCAGTTACAAAATAAACTACAGCACCAGACTTCTGAAGACAGTCACACAAAGAACTGGCTTCCAAGTATTTGGTTCATCATCTGATAAGAAGCCTTGTAATGGATGCCTAATGCAGATGAGTTTTTCCCACTTCCTACAAGCTGCAGGAAAAGCACTAGTGTTCTAGTCTGTTTTTAGAGTACTATTATCCAAGGACATGTGGCAGGAAGGAAAAAGCAGATTGTTGTGTGAATCCTGTATGTTCAAGGCTCTGCTACTGCTCTATCTAGAACTGCACTTTTACCTTAAAAATTACAGCTTAAAGACGCAACATTTAGAAAAGGTGCAGCTATCAAAGACCTTGATCAGTTCCAGTATCATATCTTGTTTTAGGGATCTACCTTCATATTTAAGAACACTCAAGAATAAAACTTCAGTGACCAGCCTCTGAACATTAAGGTAAACCATTTGGGTGATATTCCTAAATTTTCCATTAGGGGTCCCTATTTTACAGGACAAATCCATCAACAGATCTCAGATTGACATTAAACTTCACTCAAAGATACTCTAAATGTTTCTTGTCTGTAGAATCAAGACAAGTTCAAACCAATGAGAAAGAGAAGAATTAGTTACGGCTACTTTTAAAAGTCGAGTGCAACAAGATCCAAGCAAGTCTTTCTAAACTACTAATATGCCTACAAATTCAGTTACATTCCATCTCTTATTCAGCAGCCCAGAGCTCGATCTTTGGAGGATTTTTCATCTCTGCAGAAAGGAAGGATGACTTTGCAAGTCAAGGCAGCCAAAAGGTGTTTTTTGGTTCTAGTTTCTGACTGCATTGTATTTCGTTAAAACAGGAGAGCCGCAACATCACTTTCATACACAAAGATGAAACTGCAGATATTTAGGGCAGGTTCAAGCAAGTTAAGAAATAATGGCCCCTGAAACCTCATCAAAAGCATGTATATGATGTACAAGTTTCTTAAAAGATACTAAATAACCTGCTTTATTTACTGTTTTGAACCTCTTTAGGAAATACCTATGCAGCTTTGAAAAGCTCTGACATAACTAGCATCTAGCATCATGAAAAATGCTGGTCAGCAACCTGGTTTGACTTGTCTTCAGATGCTATGAATGTTTCTGGATCTAACTTTGACACAGTAACATAGCAATTGCAAGATCTGGGGAAGAAGAAAATAGAAGAAAGCCTGCGGTTCACTTAAAAGGTAAAAAGAGTTTTCTCACTTCTCTTCCCTATCTCCACCCTATGCTAAGATATTTAAAATTGATAGCAAATCTAGCATCAAAGCAGAAATGTCCCAGACTGGAAAGTAGTTAACTGTTTAGCACTGCAGACTGATGTTACCCTATAATCAGAGAGGCTGAAGTTACATCAATGTCAGACTAAGAAAAATAATTTTCCTTTTGAAAATTAGGAATTCTTATATAGTTAAAACTTCCTACTGCAAGACATGTAGTACAATAAGAGGAAGCTAACATTAAGCAGTCATTTAGCAGGCATTTAAAGGCTTCCTGAAGTACAAACTCCGAAGCAGATAAACAAGTGTGTTGATTCTTTTCTTACTTCCCCTATAGAGGAAAAGTTCTTATTTTTGTGAATTATTTAATTCTACTGATATTGTTAATACTTTAACATTCTACAGTTACTTGGAACCACTGTTTTCTCTTTCTATTGTACAAAAAAGTACAAAAAAGCAGAATTCTGTACGAGAAAGCACCAAGAGGTCCTAACAGGATAGATGACCACAAGCTAACAAGTCACAGCCTACTGGTAGAAAAATCAAATGCACAGAGTACCAACTAATTCTGAAAGTGAGTTCATCAACTTTGAGTAAGACATTTTTGCAAGCTTCCAGTAACCAGGCTTTTATTAAAGCACATCTGACATGTATTTATTGAAGAGCAAATACATAACTACTGCTCTACTACTAAAGACTTATAACTTCCTTTCTTTTCCTCATGTAATTAAGTGTTCTTAAGGGTCATGTTTTAATATGTCTGTACAATTTGCTTAGATCTCATTGCTAGTACTTAAAAATATTTAAAAATAGAAGTGTTGAATAACCTGCATACAATTGTGCACATTTACACAAAGTAATAGTAAAATGTGAAGGCTTCAATTTCAGATTACTTCAGCATACTACTGAGACAGCACATGAAAAACATGGCTGGTTTGTTTGCTCCACTTTCATACACTGATGAAAGACACATTTAAAATAGGACAGTGGAACTTGAGACCTAAGAGAAGCAGGAATGATTACTGAGTAATTTTTCAAAACTAACTTTACATACTTTACCCATAACAAATAATGGTAGACAAAAGTTCCAGTACTCATGCTTGAAAAAACTATTAAGAGCAAATTGCAGCTAAGCTTTATAAACAATACACAAGTTACTAAAGTTTCAGTACAGCCTACTCCCTGTACTTTTATTTAAAATATGGCTAGATACCTCTAAAACAATGCTAAGTCATTTTGGAAATTAATTATTGATCAGCCTAAATTGCTAAGATTAAACTTTTACAATGAATTATTATTTTAAAATAAGTTATTTAAAATGCACAGCTATAAAGTAAATTAAATCCATAAATCACATGCTGTTTGCTATGTTTAGATCATTGGCTTTAAGAGTGTTTATCATTACCTACGCCCACAACAAAATACTAACTGAACATTAAGGAACACGTGAGTGACTACTGCCATTTAGTGTGTTTGGTATTTTATTAACAGCAACGACCACATTTTTCATGTCAAACAGTGGAAGCAAAGGAATCACCACAGCTGCCACAGGCGACAGAACTTAATTTCAGAAGAATATATGGTTCTACTGGCAGAAAGTAGTGCATCAATTCAGATACAGCTCCATAAAAAAATCTGACTCTAGGTAATAAGAGATTACTTAATTAACTATCAGCTAGAGATTCCAACACTAATTATCACAGTCGAAACTATTCTCGAGTCAAGTAAGCCAACAATTTACATTTACAGTGTACAGTGTAGAGATAGATCGTTCTTAGGCTGTGACAACAAAACACAAAGCCTGAAGATTTAGAATCAACATTCAAGCACACAAGAACAAAACAGATCATCTCCCAATACTCTGCATTAGTTTAATTTGGACTTCGGATATTTTAGTACCATATTAAATTGCTTAAGGCACATCTCGAAGCTACCTACAATGAAAAACCCTCACACTAGATATGCAGCTTCACACTAGTGCTTTACAATTAGTCACCAAGCTAATTTGTACAATGCTGTAGAAGAATCAACACACACTACGTAAGAGTCACCACAAATAACCTCTCAATAGTACTGAGAAAATCAGTTCTAAGAGAAATGCAAATTTCAGTACCTGAGTCACAGATAGGATGTTAGTGCTGCGGTTAACATACATCTGTGTCAACAAGAGTTACAAGAACTTAAATCTTTTCATAAGAGCCAGTTATAAAAAGTACAAACACCAAAGGAAAAGGCATGACTAATATTTACACGTTAAAACACTTTACCAAAAATTGCTATATAAAATAACCAGGTTACCAAAACCATAAAAAAAAAACAGAAGAAAAACTATTTTAATTATATTGATTCCTTACCCTACGCATGGCTTCCTCCTCCTCTTGACGCTTTTCATAATGTGCAAAGTCATCGAAGATTGAGGTGGTATGCTTGAAAGTAGCAATTATTTTAAGCACTTGCTTGGCTTTTTCTAGGGGTACCTCTTGAGTGTCCCTTGAATTGGTAACCGGTTTGTTGTCATTGTTTTCCAAGCGAATATGCCGCAGTTGGTTATTGGGAACGTCTTTGACAAAGATCCATTTGACATCAAATTTCCCCTTCCACTTATCCTGAGACCAGACTCCAGCGTATGCATTGTAGTCCACAACAGACTTCATCTCAGCCACCCCACAAAAGTGTCCACTGCCATTCACGCTGAAGAGTAAATAGAGCGGGCCCTTTGCATTCAGTGAACGGTAAGCAGCATCCAAGCGTTTATTACCATGCTCAGTACTACACCAGATAGAGTACTTAATGGAGCGATGAATATCGTCCTCTGAATAGCTTTTGATTATAAACACACGTCCATTCTTCAGATTCCAATCGAAGTCTTTGGGATTGTAGTTGTTTATGGCCTTTAGTTTCTCCAGCACTGGGTGCACTTCCACACCAGAGGGTGAGGAGCTGACGGATACAACACCTAAACCAAAGTTTTCACTACCAGCTCCGTTGTTCTGGCTGAAACCCACACCCCTGTTACGAGGAGCTACCCAGCGGTTTTGCAGCTGCTGCTGCTGCAACTGGTGAGGCTGGGCCTGCTGCTGAGGTCCTTGTTGCTGCTGCGCTTGCTGTGGCTGAGGCTGCTGTTGAGGCAGTTGGCTTTGCACCAGTGGTGGTGGTTGAATTAATGGCTGAGGCTGCTGGATTATAGTCTGAGGAGGCAGTACTGGTTGGGCGGGGGGCGCTTTTACCACTGACCCTTTGTCATCCCAAGTTCCAATATTCATGTTGTGTTTTATAGGTGGCGGTGGTACCGCAGGGCCCCCAATGCCCACGTTACCTTTAGGCTTGAGTTTCGGCTGAGGTTTAGCAGGTTTCCTTGCAATGGCAGCCCACGAGGTTGGTTTGGGTGCTGAACTGCTAACTGCGGGCACACTGTTTGCTGCAATGCTTGTCATACCTGTACTGCTCAGAGCTGAACCTACAGTTTTTGTCACAGCAGCTGTCATATCTCCACCAATTTTCAGTCCAGTCATGCCTTGCTCAATGCTGCTAATCCCAGGCACCTTGCTCAGAGTATCACTGCCAAATCCAGCCTGTCCATCTGCTATGGCTCTCCCAAGAGAACTAGGTGGATAGCCATAGCTGCTGCTGTAAGCAGAGCTTTGTGTTGATTGTCCCTGAGATCCACTTGTCCCCCATGTAGAGAAGTCTGCATTCCCAGGAAAAAAATTAAATCCATGCTGCCCAAGAAATGGAGGGGTATTTCCTAATGCCCCAGGTTGACTAAATACACCATCAGGTATGTAATGGTGTTCACCATTACTCATCTGTCCATAAGTTGTCAAGTATGGCATTGGAGGGTCACCTGCAGTGGACCATGCTGCTTCGCCTAAGGAGTATGGAAATCCAATGGATGGAGCATAATAACTAGGCATGTATGGGTCGGACATTGGTGGATAGCTGTTACTCTGCAAGAAAATAATACAAAAATCAGCATTATAAACATAAATCTGCTCAGGTCAGCAATTTCGCAAAACGTTTTCAAGGATTAGATGAGGAAATTATTAATTCCACTGCTCTTCCCAAGGTAACAAAGATGAACAAAGTATCTCTTCGATATAGCAATTATTTCTCAAGGGACCTTCTGAAAGCATTAGACAGCTCCCATCTTTTAATAAATTATCTTTATATTCAGAAAGCCAACTAGTTTTAAAATGTCTTCCTGTCAACAGTATAGAGAAATATCCAGCTCTTTAAAAAAAAATCACTTCTATTGTAGTTTTATGAGCATAACAACATAGCTGTGATTTTAGATTTTGTATTCTTGGTTTTTGTCAAGTCTCTCATTTGTAATTGGAGACAACTGCCAGAACATTTTGGCAAAGATGACAAAGCACATCTATTTATGTCAGCAGGAAAACACTTAAACCATAACACTTTCATACTATTCAAGAACGGACATTAAGGATAATCTGTGGTCTAATAATACATAATCCACTTGCTAAATTCATTTTCCACTCCTAAGACTTCTGGGAAAGCACAGCATTTAAATCTTTAGAATATAAAGTTCCAAGGCACTTGAAAGGCTACCCACGTATGACTTGATACTGTTTTGAAAAAAATATTGCATATTTTCATCCTCCAGCTCATGCCTCCTTAGTGTTGTACTACTTGAGTAAATGGGAAGACAGAAAAAATTCTCAAAGCCTTTTAATAGCTTGTACTTACTTTCTCTTAAAACTTGTACAACTTACAAACTTAAAGAATATTAACTTCTGACCATGGAGACAAATTCACAACTCTAATAGTACATCATTAAATTTCTGGCAGAAGAGTTATACTAAGCTTTGGCAATATCAAGCTTCAATCTATTATTCCATCTATTGTGAGCTACTCCTACCAGCTTCAAAGGAAATCATGTCCATGCAGTTAATATTTTCTCAGAGCCAATTAAACTATTGCTTTTAAGTGCACTCAATAAATTTACAATGAATTCATCACGCAAGAGGTACGGTTTTGGTCTTTTTTTCTTCCCTAAAAAAGCTTCTTGTAACTAAATTTTTCCAAAATCAGAGCAAAACCACAGGAGCAATAGACATATCATGCTTTTTAATTGAATCTTTTCTAAAATTAACAAAAAGTCTTTACCTGTTTAAAATCTCATATACTACAAAATTGTATTTCAAAAGATATTAATGCAAATAAAGACTAAAAAAGATCACCCAAAAATTAAAGACTGGAAGTTAATTGAACTCTGAAATTATCTTTGAGGTAGTAAGCAATGTTCACTTACCTGATTTGTCTGACTACTTAGATATGGCTCAAAATCATCATCATTTACTGCATCCTTTTGATGAATCGAACCGTTTTGTACTGAAACTAAAAGTAAATCTGCATTAGGCATACTATCTGAAATCCTCATGGCATAGTTTCAACCTAGCTCACAGTTTCTAACCACTTGTCCACTGAAATACTAGTGCTTTGTTGAGATTGAACATCTTACTACCAAGCATCACCTTGCTAAATTTAGAGAAAATAGCTCATCCTATCTGCAAGTCCCCCAACTAGATCTCAGGAGAGATCTGAAAAGATGGCAGATGGAGGAGACTATTCCAGTCTATTCTTTCCCAGATCCAGCAGACAGGTAAAAGCTACAGGCACAGCTTCTCTTCAGGGGCAGCATATCCAGCGTTTCCAGAAGTACCAGACTATGTGCAAGTATGCACACCAACCACACCAAAAACTTTCAATAGGCTCAGGGGAAGTTGCAACACAGCTTTCTCCTGTGAGGGGGAAAGCCAGGTAGCCACCTAAATTGCCAACGGGCACCACTCTTCAGGATATCTTAATTCACCGCTTCCTACATAATTATTGTACTACACAGCACTAGTGGCATCCTTGAAGCTCAGAGGGGACAAAACCAGGAGTTCAAGTCCCCAGGGGTGAAGACACTCCTCTTTCCACATATACATGTATTCCATTATACATTAGAATCTCTTCCTACCTATTTCCTTTAATTTCATTTAAGGTATTACACCTACCTGGGATTTTCCAGCTGCTCAAATTACTTGAATACCTCCCCATCCCCACCCAACTATTACTCAAAGTCAAATTGCATAAATTTCCACTAAGCTCTATTGTTTCCCATGAGGAAGCAGAACTTAAAACTAGCAGACAGATGATTTGAAATTATACAACTGAAAAACAGAGCTTTGCTTCTCAAAAATAAATTAATATTCAGAATACTTTTTTGTTATATAGCAGTGGATTGGCTATAAACATGTTTTAGAGTGATAAATTAGATGTACTAAGGAAAAAAAAAATATCAGAAGTTCCAGCAACAGTTTTTCTGACAGCTAGAGCTGCTTTGAGCTAAGAGCTGACTGTGTTTTCCCTTTTTTGGTAAAAGCTTTTGAATTTTTTTTACAACCATGCAACTAAATCTTCAACTTTATTGGAGTTGGTGTTTAAGGTTGTTCTTTGCAGTTTTTTTTTTTTAAGTTTAAAAAAAAAAAAAAACACCCAAAGTTCACACTGCAAACTAGCTGGTGCCACTTCAACATTTTTTTGCAATTAGAATAATTTGTCTTCAGGGAAGGTAGCTAATTGAAAAAAATGACCAAGGAGCAAATATAATCAGAAAAAATAACCATTCTGGAAAAGAAAAATTAATTTCAGACAACAGTTAGGCGACCTGAAATTTTATAATTTAAACACAGAACAAGAGAAGATTAATTTCAAAATATCTGGGGAAAGAGGAAAGTAACTTGTATTTTATACACCTTTCTGGGGTTTAGAAGGTCAGAACAATTGATGCTTCAACTTTTATATACAGGCCCATGGTATTTGTGCTACTAGCCAAATATGATCAGAAAAAAAAATGTAAAGGTAACAAGTTTTTAAACTTGTTATAAAAATGATTAAATTTAAATTACTATGAGTTCCTTCCTGAGTCCTCCCAAATATAACATGTTGCCATTATGGTCATTAATTATTTTAAATTCAGCCACAAGAACGTTTTAACGAGCTGGAATGCTACATTTCTTTTTATGTTTGACTCTGTCACACAGAGATATGATCCACAAAGTCTACAGTCCATGCCACTTAAATACCACTGAACCAAATAGTATGGACAGAAAAATCCTCAGATACAGTTCTATTATAATGAAAAAAGTACATGAAAACACAAGTGTCTTAAAAGCATGCAATCACAAATAAAGAAAAATCTAATGCTATCAAAATTAAATCTCTTCATACTGACAGCTTATGCACATCTGCAATGTTTGTTTCAAAGGCACCTAAGGTTAAATCAAATTACTTATTTTTGGTCAGCCATTACAATTAACACAGAATATTTCTGCAAATGTTTGCTTTCTTATTCAATCTGTATACAGATCTACCAGTGACACCAAAATAGTTTACATTTTCTGTATCTTCCCTAGTAAATACATACATTTCTCAGCAAAAATATCACAGAAAGCATGCTGCTTTGCCTGTTCATTTTAACTTTACTTAATGTGTTCATAAGAAAAACGTAGCCCACACACACTTAACAAGAGCAAGCAGATGAAGATGCATGCCTCATTCCCCAAAATCTCACATTAAATGTTCCAGAGAACAGGGCAGTGATGAAGGATACCAATTAAAACTAATCTACAGCAACTAAATATATCTGTATCAATCCAGTCTTGGAAATACTGTACACTTCCATAAATACTTTAAAAACATACAATATAATTAGATATTGTGAAGACACAAATCATCAAATACAGGAACTTACAGCTTCTGTTCTTTTAATAGCTACTATCCTTTAAATAACCACTTGCAAAATACACAAGTAATAGCTAAAGGCAAAAGAATATCATTTTCATTAGAAGATGCTATTACATCTTGATCAGTTTAGAAAATAAGCACTGCAAGAAACCCACAACATCTAACCCTTGTTTTAAACATACTTTAAGCCTACTGATTACATTTAAGTCTCCTACAAAAAGAAAAAAATATATATTTTATATATAGATTTTTTCTAATACACATACATGCAGATGTATGAATGAGAGGCAAGTCAGCACTCTCCTATCATACATGCACCAAACTAAAGATGACTGGTGGCAGGGATGAGTTTGTGGATGCCCATTTTTCAACCACAAGACATCATTTTGACTGATACCACTTCTGACATCTTGTGTCAAGTGCACTGGAGTTGACAGAACAAGAAAGCCTTTAAGACGGGATAATTTACTCATTCAAGTTTCTGGAATACTGAAATTAATGCCTGGCACAACAGAATTACAGTACTTTTCTACATCCTTGAACGACAATACCACAGATTCTGATCAGGGAAGACTTTTTTCAGCAATTTATAAGTAGAATAAAGCAACTGTTGTACTAGACAATAAAATTCACCTGCTTAATATCATTTGCATATTTCATGTTTATTCCAACATGAAAACTACCACACTTCCTTACATACAGCCCTTATACTGCCCACACTTGCTCACATGCAGACATGTGAACATTAACCCTTTCACTTTCCTCTTACACATCACCACCCTTAAACACAGAGTACTTAGCCTTAGTACTTAGTCTCTCAACTCAGTATTACATCTTCCCTCAAATCCTGTTAAGCAAGGACGATATCATGATGCCCCATAACAGTCATCATCTGCTAACACATGGCCAACAAGGATTGCTGATACTGACTTAATTGAAACTCTTGAAAAAGTCTCCGACCTGAAGCTAATTGCAATAAAGTGTTACAGTCTTCAGTCTCCCTTAATCTAACATTAAATCATAAATTAATTAATATTTGGTATAATGACCATTTCAGCAGAATAGAGCTGATAACTGTAATGAAACAATACAATTTCTAAGTAAATTCTAAGCTGTTTCATTTCAAACATTCTACAGATTAATAAATCATAGCACAGAAAAAATATGCTAACATAAATGAGATAAAATTAACCAGCTTCCCTTCTCATTATTAAGCAAGCTGCTGCACAATTCCCAAACAAAAACACTTAATACTTCTGTTGTACTTCAGACATACGAAGTGTAGTTCAAAAGCAAATTGGATGATTGCAGGTATCACTCAGTAACATCATTCAAATCTTAAAAATGATAACATACAAGGAATGTGAAGCCACAAGTCACAAATTGATCTAGTTTTTTGTTTTCACTTAAGAGCAAAATACAAGGTACAAACACAAGCAATTTTAAATACAAAAACAGTTACAAAAATCAGTTTGAAAAAACATAACTGAACTTTTAGAAGATGAAAAACAAGCATTAAAGAAAGAACAACCAAGCAGAGTGCCTGAGGAAGTAAACACAAGTACATTTTTTTCCTAAACGCCTGCTGGAATGACACAGAAAGGCTGAATCCAGCAAGATTCAAGAATTATATATTATGATACAAGTGATTGTATCATAGTATATATATAATATATAAAACGATTGCCTATATGATACATATAGGCAATTAGAAGTAGATAATCTGTACACAGCAATAGAATAAACTGTGGATAAAATTAATGTCAATTCATGGAGAATGGTTAGATTAATTCAGATAGTGAACAGGTGGTGCAAAGAGTACATACACCTCAGATAAGAAAGATCTTTCTTCTTTGCATGAAGAAATAAACATATTAAATACACAATGCAGCTAGTTGTGTATATGCTACTATATAGCTTAGCTTGCTGAGCACCTAGAAAATAAATGCCACAAGAGTACAGAATATGAAAGGGGAAATCCCGCTTTAAAAAAAAGAAAGAAAAAAAAGGAAGAAAGAAAAAAAAAACAGATAAATTCAAGATACAGATTTCAAGAAATAATTCGAGATGCTATTTAGGCCAGATTTGCCAAGTTTTAGAGGGAGCAATATTAATTTGTTCTGTGTTCCTATGGAAGAGGAGAAACCAAAGAGTAAAGTGTTCAAAAACTTAATACATCGACAGAAAAGTGAAAAAGCAAAAATCCTAGAAGATTCAAAAATGTTCTATAATTACAGTTAAAAATGCCCAGAAAAGCCAAAAAAAATAAGAATAAAGATGTTGTGTTCTGCTCACAGATATGAGTAACTAAGCAGTCATGTGGTTGTCTTTCAAACTAGGGAAGCTGTTCAAAAGATTCCTCCTGTTGATTCTAGCACACAGATGCTATTTATTGTAGAGAAAGGCTCAAGGTGTACTTAAAAAAAAGTCAGGCAAACATATCACTGAAAGCCAGATTAAAAGAAATAGCTATGTTATCTTCTCACTTTATCACTCAAATTTTAACCTGCAAAATAAAACATTTTAAATTGATGTAGCATTGTGCCATAGTAAAAAAGCAGGAAAATAAAAGATCTGATATGCAATTTCCTGTCATCCCACTCAAAGAAAAGACATCCTATAGCTACATTTTCCCCCTACACAATTATCTGAGGTCACATTAACGTCCATAAAGGGCAGGATTGGGAATTTATACAAAATACAAGGAATCAACTTACCTTTATTTCCCTGTCCTTTAGGTCTCTGTATATAGGAAAGTAAAAAAAAAAAAAAGCAAAACAGAAAAGTACAGTTAGAACTCTAATGTTGACTTCAGGATAATTCCACTTACGTGCCAGTTGTTCTTTTCAACCTAAATATCAATTTAAAATACTATAAAACCATGCTTATATAGAAAACCAGAAGAATTAATTGAAAATCAGTGAATTTCACTGAAAACTTTTTAGAAGAATTACTTGAAACTTCAGTGAATTTCACTAAAAACTTTTAAAATCATCTAGAGTATTTTACAGTTTTCAAAGATTAACTGGTGGTAGAAGCCTGAATAACAAGTGAATTTTCATTGCCTCTCCCCTCCTCCCCAACAAATATAAGCAATAAACATAGGATAGAGTAACTGAACAAAGAAAGTTTAGTAGCTTAAGATTATTGTCCCATGCTAGAACTTTATTATCATGTCATCTTCTAAACTGACTGAAGGGAACTTCATACATCTGCAAAGTAAGATATTTTGGGTTATTACGTGATAAGAAGCATATGATAATATTGTAAGGTGAACTATGAGTTATAGATTCCTCATCCACGTGATTATATTGAGAAAATGATACAGTTTCTGAAGCTTTCATATAGGGAAATAATACCTTAAGGATATTTTTTTAAGGATTAGTCATTATAGAACACTGCTAATCTGCCCTGCACTAAGATATATTGCAACAGTACAGGTTACAGTATCCTTAAATCCTCTATAGCAAAATAAAACAGCTTAATCAAATAAACAACCACTAGTCCATGACAATCTTCTCACATAAGATTGACTAAGCATGAGTGTGTCTCCTGGCTCCGTCACTAACAATTTTTAGTCCTGAAAACTCCATATTCTGTAATTTTAAAGCTTAGGCTAGGTAAGAAAAATCCACCACCATCTTGTTTTACATACATCTGTCTCAGAGTTATCATGTGTCTGGTTTAATATATCTCCATCTAAAGCTGCATTGGTTAGCCACCTCCCTCCCCCAAAAACACAAAAAAAAAACCCTCCATAACGTCAAAAAAGCAAACACCTCATCTCTCCAGATCCACCTCATCCACACACAGAAGCATACAGAGCCCAGCAAGAAACACAAAGCTGGGCAAACTGGGAAGCAGTAGCCCCCATGGAAGACAGTAGAGCAACGAAAAGCAGGGAGAAATCACTGGACTAGAAATAAGTGCATAAAAGGAAATTGGAGAGAATGCATAGAAACAAAAGAAACAGAGCATTAAAAGCATGCAGTGGAAAATAAAAGGGAGGAATAAGGCTGCAGGGGCAAAACTTTGGGGAGTGGCAGAGGCCCAACGAGGAAGCAAAAAGAACAAGAAGGAATTGCATCCAGCAAGAAAAGAACAGCAGAAACCTAGCCAATAAAAAAAATAATAATAAAAAAAACACACACACACACTAAGCCCTGTATGAACCAAGAGGGGCACATGCTGCTCTGTGTGTGGCACCAGAAGAAACATGGGGTGACAGCTGGAAGAAGCGGAGGCCACAGGGAAAGGTGAGGAATAGGAAAGAAAAACCCAAAGGGAAGAAAAAAGAAAAGGGGAAGACTGTTAAAAGAGTAGGAGCGAGAGAAGATAA
>VZSV01000166.1:718461-741795 GCA_013398735.1 Nothocercus julius | reverse complement strand
GCTCCGGGCGCCGCTTCCCCACAATGGCGGACGGGCTCCGGCTCCCACTTCCGCTCCGCACCGCCCTGACCTTCCGCTCCCCCTCCGCCGCGGCGCCGCTGACCTTTCCCTCCCCGGCCCCGCCCCCGCGTCACGTGGCCATAGGGGCGCGCGCGCCTGCTTCCTGCCGCTCAAATAGGGGCTGGAGGGACCACTGCGCATGCGCACAACGCGGCTCGGGCGGAAGGGACCTGCGCGCTCGTTGTCCCCTCCCTGGGGAGCCAGCACTGCGCATGCGCCTGGGGGCGGCTGAGGAATGCGCGGGAGGAGGGGGAGGAGAACGGCACTCAGGGCTCCTTGTGCCGCGCATGCGCAGGGCCGGGGCGGCGGGCTGCGCCGGGCTGCGCATGCGCACGCGGCTGCCTTCCCCGCCGCGTCGGCGGCGTTGGCGCCGTCCGTGTGGAGGTGTCTGTGTCCTGGGCTGCTTCCCTAGGTCCTGCGGAGGGAGGCGGATTTGAAACCTCTTTATCTGGGTGTTGCCGCTCGGCGGAACCGCCAGCTGCCCGGCGGCCGCTCCCGGCAGCGCAGCGGGTGGCCTCGCCCGGCGGCCGTTAGCGGCCGTTGGCGGCCGTTAGCGCGTTTGTTAGGGCCGCGCCTGCGGGCCGCATGGCGGGGCTCCCGGCTGCGCTCTGCCGCCCCTGCCGCCACTCCTCGGCGAGGTACGCCAGGACCTCTTGGGAACTGCTGTTTCTCTATTTCATCTGGCGTTGGGGCACCCGCACCCTCCACCAAGCCATGCTTGGGAACGGACATGTTACATGCTCATTATGTTTTTGGTTGCAACTAATGAATGAGCTAGCTATATTTGAAAATCCATGCTTAGCCCCAAGTTTGGTGGCCAAGTGACCAAAGTGGTTCTCACCTTCCTTAGTCAAATCCACTTGTGTATATATAGCCACACATACATGGCTACTTTCAGCTCTGTCGTCATGGAGGCCTTAATAAATGTAAATAATTTCAGCATTGAGTGTAAAAGAAGCCCTAACTTTGCAGCTGCATAGTTAAAAAGCAAGTGGGACCTTTCAGTTCAGTCATTAAAAGCACTTGTACTTCCTTCGTGATCTCCTACTTCATGCTGCCATGGCGTGAGCTGGTTCAGGTTTCTTGCTGAAGTGCTTCCAGCTTGCATAGAAGAAATAAGGACTCATTGGAAAGAGGGAAACAAAAGTAACAACAGAGTGGGAGGTAACTTGCATGGAAGGTGGCATTCCATCCGTGCTCAGTGAACTATGAAATAAATGGAAAAGGGATGGAATAGGAATCAGACATAGGGATTTCTCAGCTCTTTGCTAGTCTGTTTACTAGTAGGCTAGAGATTCACCTTTTTATTTATTTATTATTTTTCTCCTGGTAACATCTGTCTTCATTTAACTGCAATGAAATAGCTTGAACCCTTGGAAATCTTCAGAAATCTTTTTGACAGGGTGATTAGAAGTGTGGGTTCTCACTTCTTCACACTGAGGAGATAATTCAGTTCTCACCATTTCTTAGGTCACAGGTTACTGACCACGGGTGAATCCTACAAAGTCAGATGTTGGTCATGGCACTGAAAATCACAGTTTTGATCGTAGAGACCTAAATTTGATATGAGGTATGCAAGATAGAAATCTGCCATGTCAGGCCATTAGGGAATCTGTGTCATCGAAACAACTAGTCTGGAAACATCTGCTTCACAGCATCTTGGCAGTTCTTATGGTTTTATTTTGAGACTTGGGAAGTGGATTTCTTAAACATCTATCTTTGTAATCATCAAAATTAAATTGAAAATTAAAATTACATTAAAATATCATTTTTAAAATGGTTTTAGCCCTCTTTATCAAGAGGCTTGAAAATAACCAGCCAAAAGCTTCAAAACAGATGGCAGGAAAGAAAACCTCAACTTTCTTTTTAAGATTTCATTGTTTTTGATCCACTATCAGTAATTTTGAGGGGTTGATGGCTTTTTTTGAATGTGTAGTGTTTTTAAAACTGCACCTCTTACAGAAATAACATTACATCTGAAACAGTACTACATTTGAGAAAGTGTTGGCCCCTAGTGACTTAATAGTTGACATCAGTTGAAGATGCAATCTAATAGTGGAATAAATACAAACAACAGGAATTTTGAATCTGATTTATAATGGTTGCTGTGATTTGTGTGACAAAAATTGAATGTGTTGCAAGTATTTTCAACTTTGATTAGACTGGTATCTGGACTGGCAAATGTTTCTAAATTGTTCCTCCTTTTCTATACTCTTAGGAATGTGGTAGAGTGAAAAATAGCCTTTAAGAAAGTGGATGTTCAGCGGGATTCCAGTCTGTGTTGTGAACTTCATAAAGTCTTAGGCTCAAATGAGCCTTTGATGGGGAATAATACAAACCTCTGAGGACAACTGGGATGCTCTGTGGCAATTAGTCCTGTAACAGTATAGTTCAAGTTCTGGCATTACATGGCTCTGGGGACTTTGGAAATACATACGGTTCATTTTTCAAAATGCTTTTAGGCCCCCTTTTTTTTTTCCCCTCTAATTTTCCATCTTCTATTTATAATGTTTAGGAAAATCACTTATGATGTGAACTATGCTGGTTAGATTCCCAAACTTCTGCCATCAGATTATCCTATCTAAGTTCTGCGTAATGCATACATACATATGACTTGCAAAGTTGGTACAGATAAGCCACTATAAGGACAATTCTGTAATTTAATTGGACAGGGGATGCGAACCAACAGCAACAGTCACTTCAGCACTCTGATTCCCCATGCTTTCTTGTCATGCATACCAAAGAGATATATGCTTATGACCCCAAAAGGTCTTGTGGCCTTCTAGAAATGCAGTTCTAGACTACCAAGGAGCTCACAAAAAGGACAGTTTTCTTTGTTTAAACGTGAAGTCAGTGCATCCTTGTCAAAGTCTTCCCCGTGACTGAAGAAAACCTTTTGAATTTTTCCATTACTGCCTTGAGAACAGTGCTTATGCCAACTTAATGGCAAACTTAAAGGGCAAAAGGATGAGCTTACCCTTTTGAAGTACATTTTTCTCTTCAGCTTTACTGTGTAAAACCAGGAGAAGAATATATTTCAACATGTAGGAAAATTTGAAAGCAACACCTTCTTTGAAAATGAGTGAGATTTAAGACATTTTAGAAAATGTAGCAAAGATTCTTTCCTTAGGTAGACAAATGTAGAAAAAGACCAAGTGCAAATAATCATTATTTTCTAATACTTCTCACTCCCACTGGATTATAAAACAGGTGCTATTTAAAGTCTTGGCTGCAGATAGCGACCTAAAGAATCTTGTGAACTAATAATAGACAACCAACAATCTGTAAATAGCGAATAGCTTGTAGCATGATGCCTGTGTTTCTCAGTGTAGCCTAGCATTGAAAAAAAAAAAATAAATAACTAGAAAATGGAGATAAACCATGATTTTTCTGCCTCAAAATATGGAAAAAAAAAAAAATCAGTGGATTTTTATCCAGTGTTGGTAAAGACTCTTTCGAGCAGTAGGTTGGACTAGGTGACCTCTGGATACTCTCCCCAACCAACATGTTTATGATTCCGTGAGATGGAGAGAGCCTGTGGATGGCTGATGTCAGCAAGGCAAAGCTCAGGCCAGGTCGCTGGCAAGGAACAAGGTGCCAGAGCTCCTGTCCCTCCTGCACCTCCAGCTCCACCTTGGCATTGCAGCTCCATGCTCCCATCTGTGCTCCTCGTCTGGAAAGGAGGATCCTAGTGTGGGCACAAATCCTAACGACGCTGCTGCAAGTGGAAACAGACCCTAACCATATCAGAGAGTTTTCTTCTGTGCATGAGACTTGACAGTTACAGGCTGTGAAAAATGGAATTTATCATGTAGCATTTATTGAAAAGGAGGGAGTGGTAAGTCAAAACAACATGCTCTGTTCCCTCTCTGAAATTCACTGCTATGCTGAAAGCCAGATTCCACCAAGCGCTGTTTTCGAAGGCTTTCCAAGTACATGAACAGTGTGTGGAAAGGTGAATTTCAAAATGGCGAGCAGGCATTCTAGAAAATACACTGGCCACAGAAGAGAGTTAATTTTGTAAAATATGTCAGTGAAACTTAAATCTAGCAGGAAGAATATGCAGGATTTAATATTCTTGTTGATGGGTATGGAAATGAGGATGTATAATCTTGTACTTAGGAAAGAGTGTGGAAGAAAGCATTATGAACTGCCGGGATATAGTACAAATAAAATTATAATTGATGTGCAATAAAACAGAATTAATGGCTCAAAGCTAATACCTAGTACAATAACAGAGTTTTGCAACTGTGTTAAAGTATCCTGACTTAAAAAAAAAAAAAAAAAGTTTAAACATGATTTCACCTCCAAAATACTTCCATTTTATATTTGCTTTGTTTTATCCAGTGTGTTATTTTTGGCGGTCTCCATTATGTAGGAGCACAAGGCAAGACAGTAGCTTTGTACATTGACAAGTTTTCCCAGATTCATACTAATGTGAAACTGTGCTGTGCAAATTGAGGGAGCATGTGGTCCTGCATCGTTGCAGAGTCCAAGACAATGATTAGTTGCTGACAGATCCGGCTTCTCGCAGTAGTTCTTATGGAAGACAGCCTTGTCTTTTTTTTTTTTTTTTTTTTTTTTTTTTTTTTTTTTTTTGCCCTCTTGCTAACCAGCAAACACTGGGCTAGCAGTAGTCATAGTGGTGAACATACATAGGCCCTGTACTGCTGGTCTAGTTCTTTCAAGACTGCACTTCTGCCAACCCATCAGCAAACTATGTAATACCTGGGAAAATCGACTTTTTGTTTGTTTGTTTGTTTTTAAGGGAGTGGGCAAATATTCATGTATGTTGCTTGAAAACACACACACGTGTGCACGTCTCTGCAAGCAGCAACCTTCTTTTTAAGAAGGGCAATGTAGACAGAAAGCCACGACCTGTTCCCACACTGTTTTAAGTCATTTTATACACCAGACCAGAAAAAAATAAAGTACAATGACAGACATTGCTTAGATACCTGACTGTTTATCCAAATGTTTTTAGGTGACTTGCTTTAAGAAATGTGTCTTTAGTTCCATTTAGTTTGTGGCATTGGTGCTTTTAAACGGCTGATTACAGTTTCATTCCTGTGTCCAGACGTGGCTTTGATGAACGGTACAGACAAATCAATAGACAAACAGCATTTTAGGCAGAACATTTCATTTTAGGTGTTAAGTCATACATGGTAAGCCTGAGAATATGTACTGAGATGCTGTTCTTTGTTCATAATTAATTTTAAACAAAGTTTATGATTTCCCTAATGTAATAAAATCTGGATTTAAAAAAAGGTCATAAACTGGATTACATGATTATTTCAGAGGCAAAATATGCAATTCTCCACCCCATTCTCCTTAGGTTTAGGAGTACAGTTTAAACAAAGTTTACTATATCAAAGCAGACATAATGGGCATTTGCTGAGACAGTCATCCATCCCAAAAGTTTACTGTGGTGCTTATTTTGGGGGAAAAAATAGATTAAAAGGATTGAGGAAGGGATACACTATTCTACCACCTTATCAACATTATTCTGTTCAGACTGCAGTAGAAGATAGCTACAAGCATTTCAAAAATCATGCTATGAATGTGAAAGCAGCATTCTGTCTTCCACGTTCTTTGACACTTTCATTAGATAAATGAGGTACTTTACTGCTTGGTTGTCAAGTCACGGAGTAACTCCATTTCTCCTGCCTCCTCCATGCCCACACCCCCATTTTTATTAATTATTTTCAGAAATGTGGGAAGCAAGTATCTTTTTGACAGGGTGTGTTTTCCATCTCTGACCTTGAAGTCCTGCAAGTCTGCCCTTTGGTAGAATGATGGTTTTGGCTCTATTCCCAATGTCCATTCCACATCCAATTCTATTAAGCTGATTCCTACACTTGGAAAACTTTTATCGTTTTATAACTTTATAATACTTTCTAAAGCCCTGCTATCAATGAGGCTTCCATTTTCCCAAATATTTTTTTTTTCTAGGTAGTTTATTAGTGGTTAGAATGAAAGGTCAAATACCAATATATTTTATGAGATGTAAAGTAATTAGTTGCTCAGCAGAATAAAAGGTATTAAATGGATATATCCAATGCTAGCTACAAGTGAGCTTGCTCTGACTGATCTCTGTGAAGTTATAATAATCCTCCCTGCAAACCATACTCAGTATATAGACTCTCCTATTTATGCTGGGACTTATTCAAAATCAGTGCTCTCTAAAGTTCTTAAACCACTTATATATAACTAGCTATAACATTTAGATAGAACTAAGACTTACATAGTTAAAATTCCTTATTTAAGGAAGTGTTTAGTACCTGCAACATTTAGGTAAATCTTCACTGAGATTCATAAGATTTACTGAAATTTAAAAATAATATTATATCTTCATTACCAGAAGCAGTACTTTTCAGTA
Organism: Nothocercus julius; assembly: GCA_013398735.1. Lineage (NCBI taxonomy): Eukaryota > Metazoa > Chordata > Aves > Tinamiformes > Tinamidae > Nothocercus > Nothocercus julius. The sequence continues at coordinate 735,356 of VZSV01000166.1, read as the reverse complement.
ATGCTGAATATTTCAGTATATTCTAGGGGTTTTTTTTCCACTTTTTTTCACAGAAAGTGGAAAGAAAAGCATCAAATGTAGTAAGTGAGGGACGAATTTTATTCTTGAAGAACATTTTCCATGAAAAATATCCAGAACTACCTACCCTTTTGCATTTTTATCATCCTCTGCTATGCAAGGCTATAGACTGATTTTATGTTTCTGTCATCACCTTATACACTATAATGCAGACTATATAATCACCCTTGTTTAGTTACAAACATTTTCATGCTCATAACCACCAAACTTTTTTACAATGGACTACAGTAAATTTCTTTGTCCTTGGATGGCATACTGGACATCCTCACTTAAGAACATCTACTATCTAGGATGCTGAAGTCTTGTTAATAAATCTTCATGTGATAAAAGCCAGAGTTTCTAAGTCCTTGGAAGCACAGTTCTTCCTGAGCAGAAAGGCTGTTTTTTTTCTTTAGATTGTTTGGGTGCCATGGACTCTCGTTGGACAAAACAACAATAAAAAGAGAGCTTTCCTTTAAAATGGGAAAGACGTGTATATACAGTCTCCCTGTACAATACAAAAACTTATATTCAACCCCAATATCAGTGGAATTCTGCCCATTGACACCAAGCTGAATTTGATCCTAAAATCATAGATGCTTCAGAGCAAAACTGTATGATTTATATTACGTATTATTTCTGCATTGCTAAATCATCATTATATTTTACCTTTGCAGACACAAAATCCACCCACCCACCCTTTTATCAGTATGATAATGAAAAGGATTAATCACCAAGGGCTAACAGAATTTAATTTCTCTGTTTGACTATTTCTTTGTCCAAAGTATGTGGGAGAATGACCTATGAATCAGAACATCTGATATTTTGTATTTGCGTCACTTTAAAGAATTTAATACAAATTTAGGGAAGGAAAAAGTTTTGATTTCTTTGGAAATATGTAAGTCTTCCACATATCTTCTTGCCAGCCCAACCACACAGCACACCCAATATGAAGATATTACCTATATTAGTAGGCAGGCACTAAATAAATAAATATTGGTTATATTTTTGATGCCTACATATTTGCAGGAGAATGCCATGGGCAAATAGGCACCAAAGCACAATTTCCAGAAATGTTATATGTGGGAAATTTGCAACTTAAATTCTGTTTTAAAACAAAGAAGTCTGGTAACGTAATACATACAGACCAAAATAGCTTCCGTTATTTCAAGATCAAGATAAAAATTGGTGTCTAATGGTGTACGGTAATAGTACCATAGTAATAGTATTGCAGAAGGTTTGATCTCAGTTGAGTCAGGACAAACTCAGTTTACTTTAGGTTTACAACCCCTCTCTTTAAAGATCTCTAATCAAATCTTGGTTACTAGCCACAGTAACCCTGAAGCCTTGCTTAAAAATGTCCTTGATATGTAACATTTAATATACGAATGATATACCGTATGAAGCAGTGTTCACATGAAGCAGAATTTAAAATATGCAACAATCTTTATAAAACAACTAACCTAAAGTAAACCAATAAAACACATAACCTATTATTGATGTTTCCTTTTATATCGATGATTAATTTTATATTGTATATTGTATTTTTATATAATATTCTTAGGAAATTGTTGAAATCATAAGCCTACTAGGTTCCTCTACTCATGCTATATAGCTGCATCTTACTTATTACTGACCAGAACACAGAATTAAAAATATCTTCTATTTTACATTCTTAAAAGCGTAATATCTCAATATTTCTCAGTATTTCATTTCAGAAGCATATTTTTTTTTTCTTTTATTTCAGGGATTCTGATCATTAAATGACATAACTATCAATGTTTTGGGCTTAATGCATTAGGAAGAAAATGTCTTATTTTGAGGCCCAATAAGAGCCAAATTTGGTGCATGGCACATCTCAATAGACTAGTGTTTTTGTTTCTTTGTTGTGTTTTGCTTTGTTTTTACCTTTATTAACTTAGTTTATTGTTCAGAGCTGATCATGATGGTTGTGATCAGCTATTAACTACAGCAGTCAAACAGCAACATTGAGAGAGGGCAAACAGACAGCTGCTCTTCCTACACTTGAAAGCTAAGAAAATATTTTTCTAATAGCTATGTTTTTAATAGATCCACTAGGTGGTGCTTGAAATAAGCTACCCTAGTGCTTAGCATTGCTGCCAAGCCCAACTCAGAAGTCTAGGAACAACTGGATATTGTTTTGACTATGAAATATTATACTATAGTTTATTAGTCAAAGCTCCAACAGGAATATAACTGACAGTAGGAACAGATTTTCTCTCTAAGATGTTGAGTTCTTTTTTTTTTTTTTTTTTCCTTAAACATGTTTTCTGTTACCACAGCATAACTAGTTATTGATGGTTACAGAGATGTACTGGTGTCCATTATAAATGTCAGTTTTGTCTTTACCTCTAATATCCTCAAAACAGATTATTGTCCCTCAGTATTTATTACATTTGAAGAAGTTTCAAGGACTTAAAAAAAATACGTTAAAATGAAGCTTGACAATTATCACATTACTTCATCAGCCCCAAATAATGATACCTTCCAGAAAAGAAATGGAAGATATTTGTTGTGATGTTACCTGCAAGGCTACTGAGGAGAGGCAGGAGGACGCACAGGGCAGATGGTGCAGCTGTGAATTAAGGACACTGTACCAAATTCCTTGTGGAGACCAAAGCTTGTTTTCTTACATAATTCTTACGTGTTTGCTGTGCAATCACTTTTCCTAATGTGAATTAACTTCAGAGGTTTGCAGAAACCACAGTCACTACAGACCTCTCCGTTTGCTATGCTCTGCTCAGCAGTTTGCTACTTCCCCTACCCCTCGCCTGGCAGTGAAAAGCTCCCCACGTAGCTTCTCTACCAAGGAGGGTTCTTGTGCTGTCAGATCTGTGCTCAGTGGCCCAATGGACTCTCCAGAGCTCCGCCAGCTGCCAGGAGAAGCTCTGTCAACAATTCCAGTGCTTGAGCCACTCCAGTTTCCTCCCAGACTTCCTTCAGGAAACAAAAGGTGAAATTCTGGAAATTCAAGCTTTCTCTCTGCATGGGATTGTGAAAGAAATGCTTCCCAAAAGGCATTTCTCAATTCTTTGTCATCCAGTAGAACAAACAGCTCTTGCCCATGTGGAAAACGTAGGATAGAAAGAGAAGAAGTAGGAAACAAGGCAAACGTGCTGCTCTGCTTCAGAGCACGTTGGGCAGATGAAGACGAGTGGCAAAGGGCAGCTGCCCGATCCATACCACTTTGCACTGGTGCTCACGGAAGTTTCATAGCAGAGTGGTTTTAAGAGACACAGGACATATCTACAATAAAGCAGACGTCAGTTGTTCGGAAGAAAAAAAAAATTGATGTTGGCAGAGCGTGAAGGAAAAGCGTGTGTGAATTGCCAATGGCGTAGACTCTAGATAGTCTATTACAAAACTCCATAAAGGATGCATATATGAACACAGACTATTTAGATTTATTGATAAGTGCACTGTGATCAAACAGAATGTGCCATTTAGGCATAATGAAAAGTCTGTTTCACTCATGGCCAAAGCACAAAGGCTCTTTTCATAAGGTTTGAAAACAGAATAAGATATATAAAATAGGGTTTAAGACTATATGAAATAGGGTTATGTACAAGATGAGATCTTTCAGTCTTACAATGCCTACATTGTATAGGGCATTTTTTCACATTTAAAACACCTGTGAAGGATTGACCTAAAAATATTGATCTCACTCAAAAAAAAAAAAAAAAAAAAAAAAAGATTTTAGATAATTGGAAAGACAAAGAGAAGAAATTAGTCATAAACTCAGGTGACATTGTGCACAAAGGTAATTTATCAGGCATGAAAAATGGACAGGCTCAATTATTATCTATAATGCCTCTTGGAATAACGCTGATATCCAAGTTAGAAAAGTGTTAGGACAATCCGCAATTAATGTTAATAGTTCAAAGTCTTTTGTTACTCCTTTTATTTTTCTATTTTATTGTGCTTCTCAGATGAATATCGAAGTTTTTTATATACTATTCTCTTTCTTCACTATTTACTGTTGCTGCCAAAGGTAAGTACCAGATTTAATTTTATATCTGAGTATCATTTTTCAATGCAATGTATACTGTCAAAGTTAAAGCCTTTTTAACCCAAAATCACATTTGGGCTTGATGGGATTATCTTATTTTAGTTTATCGTTTAATTATTTTACATACTCATTAATTGGTTTAAATATACCAATTTAAAGCAACAGGACAAGGGTTATGGGTGCAAGTTGAAACACAGGCAGTTCCGTCTGCATGTGAGGAAGAACTTCTTTCCTGGGAGGGTGCCAGAGCCCTGGCACAGGCTGCCCAGAGAGGCTCCTTGTGGAGGCTCCTTCTCTGGAGATCTTCAAACCCGCCTGGCTGCCACCCTGTGCCCCGTGCTCTGGGTGTCCCTGCTGGAGCAGGGGGTTGGACTGGATGATCTCTAGAGGTCCCTTCCAACCTTAACCATTCTGGGATTCTGTGAAAATGCTGGAGGGAACAACTGTTTCTTCAAACGGGAGGAGGATAGGAATAGGCCATCCCAGTGATATACATTAAGACCATTTAATTTTTGTTTGTAAGCAATTTTACCTGCTTATTCTACAACTAGGCTTATATGAGATGGAAAGAACTAAAGATGTGATACCTTACCCTTTGGCAGCAGGACAGAGTTGATTACTAATCATTGTAAGATACTGCACAGCATGTGTCTGTTTTGTGGTTATATTGGCTCCTCAGATATGTTATAAATACCATTTCCGTGCAATCGCTTACACCCATTGTTAGGGCTGTCACATCCACTTCTTTCCCCAAAACTTTTCTCATAGGGGACTAAAGTAGAAATTTATCTCCCTGGCTTCCTGTCATGGACCATCTTTATGTATATCTGCACAGAACCTACCAGGAGAGGTTAATGCAGGAACATAAATAATAGCAATAATACCATCAATGCAGACATAATATTATTCATCTTATATGCTTATTAAAATCACAAATACTTATTTTGACTCAACTACATCATTAGGTGACCTTCTCTTTTCTTTGGCACCTTGCCTTTCATTTTATTTCACAGATCTCATACTGAATTTCCTTTCTTGGACAGCAGAAAGGACATCCCCAGGAAGGATTACTTCAGTAGGGCAGTAAGGGTAGCTCTGTCCTCTGGCTACATTCCCACACATAAGAAAGTTGATAGAAAATAGATATGGAAATAAAATATTTGCTGATTTAACCTGTATTCTGGACTGGTGCTGCTATAAAAACCCTGAATATGATTATTATAGGTAATATATACAGCATCATCATTCTTCTTTTAACCTGAATTCACAGAAGGATTGGAAAAGACAATCAAGGAGAAAAATGTCTAATTTATTACTCAGTTAAGTCAGCAATTGCCTACCTGGATTAAAATTTCTGTGTTACTCGTGAACTCAAATATTGTTTCACTAGGCAAGAAAGGATCTAAATAAACAGAATTTCTCTGAAAGTAGCAGAGGAAGATTATGCAATATGGTTATTTATTAGCTTTGGTTTTGCTGTTTGGAAGATGTGCAAATACAATTCATAACATGCTAAAAATGTATCTGGGTCAAACTATTTGCAGAGCTTAGTCTGTCCAGTGATATTAGTCATAAGTGATTGCTAAGCTTGATTGATTTCTTTCCTGATGATCTACTGAAAACAAATGATAGAATAACAACTGCTAGAATCAAATGAACTATAAAACATAAAGTCAGTTTATGACTGCAAGCAAACAGCTGTTGTGCAATAAATAGTCTTTTTTTGGTGTGTGTTTCACTAATTGGGTATAAATATAAGGGTTCAGTATTATTACAATAGTAATTCAAAATGAATTTAAAGGTAAATTAATGTAACAATTCAATTTTAATTGCATTATTCATATTTGGCACTTGGTGCCACTTTAAGCACTTCTGAAAATGAGGGCATTTGTTGAGGTTTTATAATAAAATTAAACAGAAACATTTATTTGCAGAAGATGTTCCTAATTAAACTCAAAGACTCCTGTTTTCACAGAGATCTACCAGTTTGGATAGAGGTGGTTTTTTTGTTTTTTTTTTTCCTGGGATGTCGGATGTTGACTATCTGGTCACATTGAGTATGATATCTTCATATAAATCTGACACATGAAAATCAGACCCAAATATTTTGATATAATCCCATTTTACACTTTTTTTTTTTTTTTACAGTATAATACAACAGCTAATTTTTTAATCTCAGTAAATGAATGTCCTCAGGAAAGATTTATTTACAGTCCTATCAAGTCAGTTATTTAAAAAGCATGCAAACAAGCCCTCATTTTCATTTTAAAAGTAATAATTTAAAAATAATTTAAGAAATTTAACCGGAAAATTTTAAATATGGAGAAGGAAATGTTGGTCCTATTGATGGAATCAGCATTCTATTTGACTAGCACAAATTAATTGTTATACTAGTGCCTACCAGTTTGATTTTCAAGATTTCCCAACAGTCAGGGTGATCAGATCCACACTCTTAGCCACTCTGCCCACTTTCTTCTGCAATCTCTTCTGCAACCTTATTATCAGTCTGATTTTGCTCACAAGTTTTGACAGCCTCTCTATCATTGCATGTGTTTTTTTTGTTGCTCTCCCTCCCATGTAAGAAAATTGCAAACCAAATGAAGAATTGTTTTGATTGTGTCTTTGCAACATTTCTCTGGTTATCTCTACCATCCACTATACTGTAATTGGCCATAGCAAATAGGAGGTCTTTTATCATATATTTTTTATTATTTGTTTGGATCAAAGTAAAAACTTCTGGGAGCATTGCTTCGGTGTTGAACATTTGGCATTAATCTGAGCATCTGTTTTCTGGATATTATTTTATCATTAAGACAATGCATGTGAGTTAAGATATCTGAAGTGAAAAAATTTCAAGCTTTGCAAGCATTATTACTGCTTTTATGTAAGCTTTATAAAATGATAGGCTCTTAAGTTGTTGGCAAAACTGTGGGCTACCATTTTAAACACAGGGCTGCAGGGTGAGCTCAGCCTCTCTCCATTCTCTGTCATCCACAGAGGTTAACCAGGCAACACAAGTGTAGCTCAAAACCACCGCAGCAGCCCTCACTCTGCCGGAGTGGAGATACAACCGCTACGGGAGCTGGTCCCCTTCTACTGAGGATGGTGAGGATGGTTCTACAAATCCATAGATTTCATTAGTTTCACTAATTAAAAAAAAAAAAAAAGTAATTTCAGTACAAACTATAAACTTAGGAACTTGATTCAAGAGCAATGAGAAGTCTAAGGAAAAGAGACATTTCAGGCTATACACTGCCATGTCACACCTCTTGGAGTAGTCAGCAGTCAGGCTGTGAGACAAGCGTGACCCTTACTAACTTCCCATAGTCAACACTGCGTAGTAACTTCTCAATATGGTTTCTGAAAAACCATTCTGAAAACTGCACATTTCTCCAGAAATTGCATCAACAGAATTTCTTTACGACTAGTTGTTGTCTGGACCTCTCCTGGTGTGCCGTCTATGAAGGGACGTGTGTCTCTGTGGCAGCAACTGCACTGAAAAGTTGACTTGACTTCGGTGACTATCCCGTATGAGGGGCCCCACGCTAAACAGCTTCTGTGACATGCTAGCGACAGGAGGCGAGTTGTCATCTAGTCTTAGTTCGCAGTGAATAATATTTCTCAGCCTCCAGGTTCACATGCGTCATCCTGATTTCGGCTTATCGGCCAGCAGGGCAGGTACCTTACCAGGAAGCAGGAATCCACGGCTCTTGGCTCTGGCTTGGCACCCGTAGACAAAATAATAATGCCCAGGCACATAAAGCGTTAGGTCAAGAGGACAGTGAGCAATGTTATTATATGCATAGCCAAAGTGCTTTACAAAACCCAGTATAAGTGCCTGGTCTTTAGCTGGAAAACGAGAACATGGTGTTAAATGAGACTGGGCTGTCAATCATCTGAAAGATTTCTTGCTTTGTGTTAAAAAAGTACCAGCTGGAGACAACAGACCAGTTTTTAATGTAGTAACTGAAGGACAAATAAGGTAGTAGAGTAGCTTTTTGTCTCAACAGAGTTGAATACTTAGTTGGAGTTAAGCAATTTCTTTTTCAGAAAAGGTGCAGCATGTATTGATGCCTGATTTTTATCTAATCATTACAGGTAACAGGAGAAAAGTTATTTCTGTCTACCTGGAGTAAAAGGCAATGATGCAATATACTCCTTTCTACCTCACAGATCTGTTCAGCAATAAGGATGAGGACCGGGAAGTACTCACTATTCCCAGGCATAATGTAAACATTGCATAGATTCTACATAGCAGTTTGTTAAAATGGCCTAATCCTGCTCGTTGTGCTTATGTTTTGGCAGTGCAAAGCTTGTTTTGGTAAGAAGATGCCAATTGCTTCAAATAGGATGTTGCTTTAGTACCATCTAATTGACCTGACATATCTTAGAACAGTTTGTCTAAAATGTCTGATAACAGAATCCACTAACACTATGATAATAGATAATAAAAAATAATGTGTTTGACAAGAGAAAATCCTTTAAACTTATTTTACAAGTTGCCATGCTGCACCTTCTGGGTTGTAAAAAAGGGTAGTTACAATTTTAGATGGTCACAGTATCTGTTTGTTCTCAAAACAGATCTATATAGGAATATTTTTTGGATAAAACTCCAAAGATGTCAGTAGCAGCAGATCATAGTTTAATACATATCTCTGTCTTTTTCAATTATAACCTAAGAAAAATAATATGGTCCTTGATAATATGAAATTAAGCCCAGGCCTGCAGGTTCCTCAGTTCATCTCTGGGATAACTAGGTTAAAAATATATATATATATATAGTATGTATCTCCTTAAGAAACAGTTAAATACTGAATTTCAGGTCAGTCTTACTTAGCATGCATTATAAAACAGATTTTACTAGTAGCTTCTTTCTCTCTCTGTCTGCTCTCCACATATGCTTACAAAGAGTAATTGCATTGTGTGTCTCTGTAGATCATGTACAATATGTTATATTGGATTGTCTCCCATTTAGAATCAGAATGACAGCTGCATAAATTCATCAGGATACATGGTTTACTTACAGCATAGGACAAATAAAAACTTAAAACCTAATAAAATACCAGACATGAAGAAAAGTTTTCATTTAATTTGCTGAGCTACATTGCATTAGGATAGCAATAGCATAGCTTTGTCATGCAACTGAAGGATAGGAAAATGCTTCAGATTATGTGATACAGCAGTTACCATGTATGCTTATCTTTTGTATTTCTGCATGCACAAAAGTCTTCATGGTGTGCCTGGATACATTTTTGCAGTATTTGCAGGTGTGTTTTTCTTTGTTCAGGCTTTCTTTTTAGGTTTCAGCATGTAAACGACTTTCCCAGTCTCACAGAATCAATGATATATATAATCAAGTGAAAAGCACCCAATAGATCTGACTGCTTCACATAGAATCTTTAAACTTCACAGATTCCTGAGGTGGATGTCTTCAGAACTTCACAACTTCCACTGAACAAAGTTTGCCGTGTATGAATTAATTCCATGGAAAATGCTGTTATTAATCTTGGCAGTGCCATCTTACTTGCCAAATAACATTATTTTTTTCACTGACTCCTCTGGTTTACAAATATTAATGAAAATTTCATCAATGTCAACCTTATCTCCAAAGCACTGGTAATCAGAAATATTCACTGATCACCAGGGAAAGTGCGGACATGTTAAGCTGAGGATATAGAATTAAACATTAATTTTGTTGGGGTCATTGAACTGAATAGCACTGAGGCTGATTTCTGTTTTAAAGTTTACATTTGTACAGCAGTGGTTCTCAAACTTTTCCATTCCTGGAATCCCATCACTCTTTGTCTCCCAGTTCCCCTATTTATCTAGAATATAGTTTGGAGACTTTGCCCATTTAGCAATGCGCACAGCAGAAGGCGGGTTTATATTGATAAGATGAAAAAAAAAAAAAAAAATCTGATTATGGCTATTTCAAGCCTGGTGAATAGTGAAGAGTACAATGTTCACCTAACAGTTGACTTGTTTCCTTTCCCACTTTATTCAGTGTGAGCAGAATTAAGTCCCTCTGTTCGAAAATTATGTGCAGGTACAGTATTTCTGGACCACATTAGTAAGGGACACCAAACACCTGAGGTAAGAATTAGATGGATATGTGGTTATTTATATCCGAATAGCACATATAAACCTCTCTTGGGTCCATAAACCAGTTCAAAAAACTGTTTTTTTGTCAAAGTAGTCTGATCTGGAAGGAGTTCTGGAGAGAAAACAAAAGAAAAGGGGCAGCTTTTGGGGATATTTTTCTCATTTTTTATTCTTTATCAGGTTTGCTTTAGAATAGATGAAAATTCCAGAACCTTTTATGTGAACTATTTTCTCTCAGAATGAACAGTAGAAAAATTAATAGTAAATTAAAATTATAGTTTAATATATCAAAACTATAGTTTAATTTCAATTCTCAAAAGGCTTTCTGTAACTAATGAGTATTTTAGTTGAAGTTAGAATATGTACAATCTTATGAGTTTAGGCAATTTGAGTTCTTGCATATTGTTGGCCAATACATCCTCTGTGTTTATGTAACTCATGGAAGCTGCTTCTAATTTGTAGAGATTATGTTCATTTTCTAAGCTTTTACTCTAGGAAAAACAAACTAACAAAACTTCCTAGAACTAGAAAAACTAAGTTTATTCAAGTATTATTACACTGAATCTCAGGTTATAAATCACTGCTGAGCTTCACTGGCTGTAATCTTCATCTGTGTTTACTGTCAACAGCATTGATGATGACTTATTTTTATTGTCTTCCTATCTTAGAGATCCTTTCAGAGACAAGAATAGATATAAGTGCCTTCATGAGAGGTACTATTCTGTATCTATAGAATTCAATGTCATTATTGAAAAGGAAACATTTTATACTCATTTACTACGTACATCTCCTATTATTTTCTATGTGTTAAATTACATTTAATACGTTTACTATTCCTAACGTAATATTCTTTTAACAGTTGCTTCAAATAACTATTGTAAATGTTTTATTTTTCTCTGAATATCCCCATTTTTAAAAGACAAATAACATTTTTTTCTGTGCCTTTGAAACTTCCACACCTAATTCAGGTTTACTTGACTACAGTAGTATCTTACATGCCAGCAGCAATATTTATTCAATAACAAGGGAACTGCTCTGCAGTCCCTGCTTCTGTATGTATCTGTATATTTCTTATATAATATATGATCAGTTCTTGGAGCACTATACTGAACAAAAGTCCCTACTTTTATATACTATTTAGTACCCCAATTGCTATGTTACCTTGCCAGATTCATCTTCTCATGCAAGTAGGGCCTAAAGGCTCCTAATAAAAGATCTGCATTGTAGCTAAGAGACTGAGTGCTCTTGCAGCATTTTTATTAGCATTTAGAACATGTTTTATGGAGATAAGGATTTGCAGAGAGAGGGGAGAATCAAACCTGGGATTTTCACAGTCCTGGGAATTGTTCAAACCATTACTGTGCATTAACATGAAACAACACCTTCACTGGCTCCTCTGGTGACTATATTTTAATGACAAAAGTTGGTTTCTGTGTCTTTCCTTCTCTCTCTTTTTTTTTTTTTTTTTTTTTAAAAAAACATATTTTATTGCAGAATTCCTGCACTGGATCTAAGCTGAGAGTTTCACACAGGGATGGGCATCTCTTGACGACTCGGGGTCAGGCACTTAAATGCCTGTCATTTTTAGATCTGTCCCAGGACGTATTTATTCCCCTGTGTATCAGGCTCCATACAAGCCATACAGGACAAAGTAAATGCAGATGGCGATCAAGTGCAAACAATGCAGAGTAAAAGGCAGTAAAGAACCACACCTTGAAACAGAATGATTTATTGAGTTCTTGCATTAATGGTAAGGGAAAGTGGATCTTGCAAAAGCAAATCATAACCCATAAACTGCTGTTGCTGCAGCTATACTGAAGGCAATAATTACAAGCCTAAAATGCAAGCAGGAAGAAAGACAATAGGAATACTCTATATTCACCCTGTTGATTCTGAGCTTTATTATTGTTTATTTTGCTCTTGTGTTTTGATTTTCTTTGTTTTCTTTTTGTTTTGTTTTTAATGGTTTGCCAGTGCCAGTAAATCTGAGATAGCATCTTTTATCAGTTGTATGGTTATACAGTAGATATCCTGATAAACTGCAAAAGCAACAGAGAATCCCGAGCTTAGGTCCTGTGAGGGACACTAAGGACCGTCAGACTTAACACACAGTCATAAACAGAAACTGTGAAACGCAAAGATGCAAGGAAAAACAGGATATTTGCTGAAGAGCTGCTGTTTTTGGCTTTTTTTAGGGAGGTAGCTCTTCCTCAGCACCCATTACAGAAGCTCTTCAATGAAAACACAATTAAGCCAGTTAGATAAATCTCAACCAAATGAGTGATAGGTGGAAAACTATGGAAGGTGAAATTAAAGCTTAAAGTCTTTAATTACATGCATAGCTGATGGGTAAATCCTTTCCCACAAACAGTTTAACTTGAAAGGGAAGAGTGAAAAGGATCAAGGGAATCTACAAAAGTCTTTCCTCTCTCTTTAAAACCTACAGTGTGGTGCATATTCTCCTAGCCATGTGGTATGGCCCTTATTGCCTCATTAGCACGCCCAGAGCTTGAGGGGATGGAAGTGCCAGCAGATCTGCAGGGAAAAATAAACTGATGGAGAACATAAGTTCTGCAAATGGTTTGCTGTTGATGAGTCACAATCTTGCAAGACGCCAGGATCAGTCTCCCCTTCATCACTGTTGTTGGGTTTGTGGCCACGAATGTTCTTTGTGATCTCTTCACATGTCAAGGATTCCTAAAGAGCAGATTTAATTTAGCAATTTAATAAGCAAGATTTAATTTAATTTAACTAGAGGCTTGGGCTGTGCTTATAGTACATCTTTTTGTATCTTTATATCAAGACGGTTTTGCAAATAATCTTTTGTGGTGTAAAATCACTGACAAATTCTCTGCCACCTACCATCCACTGTCAACTGAGATTGCCCAATTACTTCACGGAATGGTATCTTTAAAGGGTAGTGCCAAGCTGCTGAGTCACCTGCCACCTCCTACTCTAAGCTTTATAGTCTAATACAATAGGAAAAGGTTTGCCAAGATTTTGAATAATGCTACCAGCTCGGATGAGTAGACAGACAACAAAAAGGATGCATCATGGAGAAATTCAGACAAATATGAGAAAATATTTACTGCAAGGACTAGAGCTGTTAAATCGTGGGATGTAAGTTGCATTGAAAGGCTGGCATCTTCAGCACCATCTCCCTTTATGGAGCTACAGTAATGATTCAGAGAAGGATGACATCTATTATATATATTTTACTGTATGAAATGGTCAGCCTTCAAACACAGTAATGAGTTATTAATTTAGATTTGCTTATTTCTTCCTTCCTTATTTGAACAGTAATATTCCAAAGTGCTTTTGGTGGACAGACTCATATGGTAAACGGGGTATCTCACTGATTTGATTGTCTGCTCAGGATTTCAGTGACTGCTCACATTTGTATGGGACTTTGCTTGCACAGGTCTAGTGGTTTAACTATGTGCGATAAATACAGGGTGATAAATACTATTTTTTTCCATGTAACATACAGTTTCACTTATATTTAGTTGATGAATGATGACATAATTTTTACCAAATGCTTCTCCATCCTGGAAGATGTGATAAACTTGAAATACAGAAAATGGAAGATTAAATTTTGGGGGAGTGGAAGGGTATTTTGTTGTAGCTGTGCATGTTTCTTTGAGAAGAAAGACAACGGGGAAAAGCAAGCCCTCTGGCACTCTTCAGCTCTCCCAGTTTTTGTCCTACTTCCTGACCTAAATCTTTTTGAAATTTGTGAATTTTCAGTAAGAAATCAAGAGATCTGAAAATTAAACATTCCATGAGGGTTTTGTCTACATGAGCTTAAGCACATTATCCAGAACAAGAAATTGAAGGTGAGGTGTTCAGGGTCTATGAAAGTTAAACAATTAATCTCAATCCAATTGAAATTCGTGTCCTATATGTGCCTAGCATAAATGTAAATATGTGAAAGACAAGGCCTTACATTTTCCTATTCTTCTATTTAACCATATGACTAAAAGAAAGAACATAAAGCTATTTTTTGTATGGTTAAAACTCAAAAACTGTTTTAAGGTTTTATAGTGTCCCGTAAAAAAAAAAAAAAAAAAAAAAGAATGGACTCATGCTTCTTATGGAAGAGATCTCAGTGTTGATCTTTCCTTTCTCGCTAACTTCAGAAGCTTTGCTTTGGAGGTACCCCTAAATTTCACAGCTCCTGCTCCCTGACCTCTGAACAGAATAATTATTAGGATTCCTCGGCTATGGAAATACACAGCCAATATTGTCAGGATGTCACCTACAGGCAGCATGTTGTGCTTAGAAACATCACATAATATGGTCCTAGTAATGATACATTAAATACTTGTTATATACAGTGCAAGGGGAGAGGGATTACTGAATTGGAAGGAAGAAGCCAATCTCACATGGTGCAACCATCAAAAAGGTAACTGACATTGGACAATACATATGTTGTAAACTATCTGTTAAGTCTCATCTCCCTGTAATCTTTAGAAGTTTCTGAGATAGCCAGTTCTCCCACTGAAATATTTACTTATTAGAGATACAGAATATGGAAATGCTTTTCCCATGTCTTAGAAGAAGACATTTTGAGCAGTGTTCATGGAACCACCTGCAATCAGTCTGCTTTATCCATCTACAATTTAAATTCTGGGCCAAGTGCTCACTTATGCTACATACCAAAAGCTGTTGCTCTCACTTTTGAAAATGGAATTAAGGGATCTTTTGTGAAATTAGAAAGTGCATAGAAGTTTGGAGGACATCCCAGGAGTATTCACTTGTGAAAACAGCTAGAGAAAAACAGCTTAAGATCAGATATAGTTGAATTCTTTTAAACTTCATTGACATTCTGTCACCTTTACATGTGTATGTATATATTTAAATATATACACAGACACACCGTTTATAGTCAGTTGCCTATACAACACATGCCACAAAAGACCTGTTAAAATTATAACGTGGGGTTTACACCAAAATAAAGCTTCTCAGGCTTACATGTTGCAGCTCTTGAGAAGAGCCTGTCATAGGAATACATCAAAACAGGCCATCTAAGCAGCACTGCTACTGCTCCATGCCCTTGCTGCAACACTATAATCATCATGATCCAAGGATACCGGCCAGGCAAGGTTTAAGAACTGGCATATTTTATTTAGAAAGAGCTTTCAGACACTTGAGTTCTCTTTGTAATTAAACAAAGCATAAGCTTCAGCTACAAACCTTGCCTTGAAACAGGTCTTAACTGCAGGTAGAGGGTCGAGTGTTTGACATTTTGGAAAGGTTTCAGGGTTATTACAGGGACCCAGAGCTCCTCTCTGTGAAGCCCTGATGATATCACGTCTGCAGTGTCACACATATGAGCTCTAATTTGCATTACAAATTCAGTCTCATTCATGGCTTTTAAACAGAAATCTTAAATTAATAAAGGCACTTCTGTAACTTAGTCTTGAGGGAAATCACTGAAAATGCTATTAAAGTCTCACTTTGGTCAAACAGGAAGCCAAAACCGCAGTCTGAGTTTTGAGGAAAAGCCAGCTTAAAGCTCAGCCGAACGGTGTAATAAAAGGTGATGTATGATTATGTGCATGTTCTCCCTGTTAATGCCTTACAGATCAGAGCTGCTGAGTTGTAAGAACATGGAGATGGCAATATTACGAGCTCAAAAATCAGGAAGTAACATTTAAAATCATTGCATGGCCCTGGTGTGATACCTCTTGCTGTGATATCCTTTTCTGCTTGCACTGCTGTTGATTGCTTGATTGCATGTTCACATACCATTTTTCCCATACAGGCTCTGTCCAGTTCTGTATAGAAACACAGACTTTACTTCAACCCTCTGGTATCGTCCTTTCCTCATTCTGCTCTCCTTGTTTTTTCTTCTCTTTCCAGATTTCTATTTCTTTTTGATCTGTGGCAGCTCCATAGTCCCTTCTACTTTTCCCTGCCATTCTGCATGTCCACCACACCCTTGACCCTCACCCTTTCTGTAATTTTTACCTTTACTGCCTTAGCACAGTTTGCTGCAGGCTTGTCCTCACTGTTCTCTTGAGTTTGTGCTCTGCTTTGGCAATATTATTCATTTTTCTCCCTTACTTTACGTGTCTGCATTCAGTTAGATAGCTTCTTTTACATTTATAAAACCGATGGGTTACCTATGAATGCATGAGAATTATGTAGGAGGCACATAGACATGGTGAGTCACTCTATAAATGCAGAATAGTAAGTCTGCTACTAACCCTAAGAGCAACCAATATTACATAAATATATAAATATATGGTATTATATATACGCATATATGTATATAGAGAGGGAAAGAGAAAGAAAGCAAGCCACGAAGGGGTAGGATTATCTGGAACAAACTTTTGTAAACCTTTTAGTAGGCCTAAGTATGCCATGTAAATTGTACATTAAATGAAGTAGGACTTTTAGCCAAAGGAGCCCAGAGAGAGCTATCAAAGGAAGCCCGATCAAAGGAAATGACTATAATAAAAATACTAATAGAAGCAGTGAACTCTTCACCTTAGATAATGGGAATTTACTGCTGGGCAACAAAGTTGGACTGAAGTTGACTTTAGTTCCACCACCCAGGAAGACGAGATGTGAGCGCTCATGTGAATGAATAGGGCCTCCAAGACTCCTCGGCACTGGGATCTCATTAGTACTGAGCTTCCCAGCTGCACACGCAATGAGATTGCTGCCTTTATTTATTTATTTATTTATTTATTTATTT
>VZSV01000166.1:705022-717981 GCA_013398735.1 Nothocercus julius | reverse complement strand
AGGAGGAGGAGGAGGAAGGGGGGCAGCGCGGAGCTGCGCCGCGGCGTCGCCGGTGCTCGGCTCCCGCAGCCGCCGCGGCCACCCGGGGCAGGCGGAGGCGCGGGGAGCGTGATGGGGGTGCGAAGGTGCGCTGCTCTTGCCGGCACTGCGCCCATCAGGAAGCATTTCGCTTTAAAGAACGTCCTTATCACCATTATCACTCTTATCACGCTTTGTTCTTTGTTACATTTTTTTAAGCTACTCTGATACAAAGATATCCGTGAATAATTTCCTTTATGTTGGGGTTCATTCATTCGTAGCACCTCAGGCCCTGATAAGATTTGTTACTTTCTCAGCTGCTTGTATGGCACTTTGCCATACTGATGGTGTGGATGCATTTTAAATATCCTAAGATAGGAATTGTTAATAATGTCTTTTAACAGGTAGTCCGATACCACTAATGTTTTTGAACTAAAAGTATTTCTGAATTTTCTCGAGGCAAAAGTGTTAATTCACTTCTATCAAGCAGGGTCTGTGTTTTCATCGAATTTCATGTGGGTGACATAGAATTGCTCAACAGACCTCACCTTTATTTTATGACTTCTGTGTGCTGTACGTTTTCCAAGTTTAGTGTCATCATTCCATCAGATCGTTCAAATATGGGTCTATTGCAAGCTCAGGATGGTTAACCAAACATATCAGAAATTAAATTAACTCCTTAATCAACAGTACCTTTAAAAATATATTTTGTGTTCTTTTCATTTGGCTCATGAGATTTGGTCACAGCTCCAATCTTTCTTCTAAGCAGAAGAACTAGCAAGTCAGGTCACATTCCTACAATTATTTTGCCTGCCATCTTACCTTTGCCTGAAAACCCTGAGACTGCACATTATCAGGCATGATGTGCACTAGGACTGTAAGACTATGGCTTCTTTTTCTTTCCCAATAAAAGCCACATATTCTTCATATCCTACTTGATCCAAAAGTAGCACTTAATAAAGATAACATGCACTCCTATGTATTCTTTTCTGCGAGGGTGGCAGAGCCCTGGCACAGGCTGCCCAGAGAGGCTCCTTCTCTGGAGATCTTCCAAACCCGCCTGGCTGCCACCCTGTGCCCCGTGCTCTGGGTGTCCCTGCTGGAGCGGGGGGGCTGGACTAGATGATCTCTAGGGGTCCCTTCCAACCTCAACCATTCTGGGATTCTGTGATACCTTTTAATATTGGAAGTTGATAATTCCGTAGACAGGGCCATGGCATTCCAGAATTTGACACAGAAGTTTCTTTGCTTTCTTCTGATTAATCATGAGACAATATTGTAGGCAGTGCCAATGCTGAAGAAGGTTGAATCTAAACTAGACTGAGAGATGGAGTCCACAAAGTAGAAAGCTTCCTATACCTTTCTTGAGAGTTAATTCTCCTTTTTGCCTCAGATCTTCTAGCATCTTTCGCCATCTAACGTCTCTAACATCCTTCCTTAGCTATCCTTCCATATCTCTCACCCCTCTAGGGCTGGGGACCTACTTTGAAAGATTATTTTCAGAATCTTTCTTTGAACAAATGGACTACAATGTTCAAAAAAAACACCAGAATTTTATCTTTCCATGTAGCACTCTAGGTCTCCAGATGCTGTAGCTATTTAATCCACGAGCCAACACTGATTTCTATATTACTTCTCTTTGGAAACAACATAGGAAAAAGGCAAAAAGCACATACCAAAAATAAATAAAATGGAATGTGTTTATCTGCAACCACTTTATTCTTAAAAAGCCTGAGAGAATTATTGTGCAAAGATCTGTGGTTGCCACAAGATGTATCTTCCAAGTATGATCTCATGCAGAGGTTATGTTTGTACTGCACCCTGGACAGAGCCCTACTTAAGAGCCCTTAGTCTAGACAGTAGGTGCACTCTGCCTTCCCGGGTGGATGTCCCCTCTCAGGTTGTATGTCCCACAGACCCAGCCCCTTTGACCAGTGGGCTGCTGTGTTGTTAGCTCCATGGTGCTTGGAGAGCAGCTGAGGGACAGTCAAGTCTGTGACTATGTCAGTGCTAGTGACCAAAGGCCTTAAAGCTGTTGTCAACATCTTTCTTAGTACTGGCTTTTATATGGAGTAAAAGTTAGGCCACTGACAAGGCTGTTTACTGATGCATCCCTGGCTGGTACTTGGCACAGATGTAGCCAATTCTTGAGCTGTCAGAAAGTTCGGTGTATCAACATTTAGAAAAGTTTCAGAAAAGAATAATCAGGTAGCTTTTGGCTAGAAAATCTGTGTCTAAATCACTTCTGATAACTCACTGGAATAGAAATCCTAAACAAGATATTTTACATTTTTAAACTGGCAATTTAAGACTTGCTTTCAAGTACTGGTCTGTTGATGTATTTCATACTAGTAGAAATTCACCACGGAAATAGATAGTGGGAGCCGAAGAACTCTAAGAAGAAAAGTATTTTTTTTAATAGTTATTATTAAAGCCAGTAATATATTAGATAAAGCTCAATAACTGTTTATTCTCACACTGAAAGGGAAAATTATTTTCCTGCATTTGAATCCCAGGAATAATTAAATTTGACCAAATGCCTTAGCTTAGAAAGTGACTGGAGTAGGCATGCACCCTGACTATTTGAATACAGACTCCAGAAGAAGCAAATAGCTTTGCATACAGGATTTTAAATATATGAATGTTATCTATAAGTAAGTGTTAAGTCTATCTACATGGAACACTGGCAGAGATTTGTACACAGAGTAACAGTGACCAACAACACAACAAACTTCAAACATATAAATGAATTTTCCTGTGCGAGTTCTAAAGAAAAATATCACTTAAAAGGAACTATAAATGGATTTTTTACCTGCGTCTTTGTAACTCCTGTGGGAGATACAGGTCCAGATCAGATGTTAATGCTGTCATGGGCATTATTTTCAGCCTTACATCTTCATATAAGAGTTAATCATGTTGTTTGTTCATTAATTTGTACAGATAGACTTACCTACTATATATACTATATACTACTACTATATATGTTTCAAATAGAAAAGCAGGACCCATGAGTCTCCATTAGTTGTGCTAACGCACATGGATGGATTTATATCCATTCCTTTTATTTTATTTTTGTTTCCTGTACAAAGCTACCCTGCACATGCTGCTTTTCTTACCCTCCCTCAATGATCAGTACAGAGAGATTCCTCAGAAAGAGGAAAGAGCCCCTATCAGGCTCTCCAGACTGACTATGGAGGAAACATAGATTAGCCATTTCTTTTGTGCCCAGCTAAATGCTTAAACTTTTGTGCATATCAGTCTTCTTCCAGCTGGCAAAGAAGCAAAATGTGTGCAGTTAGAGAAGCTCTATGTCTATATAAAAATATTCTCATAGTCTATATTTTTATAGATATCATATGTTTACATTCTTTATATAGGTAGACACACAATCAAACACACACATTCACAAGTTTGAAACATTGGCCGAAATATCTTCCCTCCAAAGAATGTCAATCAAAAACATTTTTTTGTTTGTTCTCCTAATGTATATATGCATATACTGGTACAACAGCTGGCACAGAAGAGGCCAAATTCTGTATATCACCATTGTTAACATAAACAAGGAGTTATTAAACAAGAAGCAATAATACATTTATTTTTTTACATACACATAGACTTAAAAAACAGATTGTTTTCTAATTCTTTTAATTCTAGGTAAAGTATTAATTTTTTTTTTTTTTGGCACATAAATCTTGGATTAATCAGTAATGTTGTCATCTCTGTTGTTCAGAAATCTGGAACTATCCCCAAGAGATCTCAATTAAATGTTTAACTCCAGAAAAAGATGTTTTTTATCCAGCTTTCCCCATTTTTCAAATTATCTTCCATATATTTTTAGATGCTAAGTAGGTTACTCAGTTGTGAACAGAGATAATTATACACTGAGTTGTTTTCCTTGCATTGTACGTGCATGAACCACTTTTAATAAAATATAATAAACAATTGTGTTTTCCTGGATAATTTTAGGTTTCTTAATCTTCTACATCCATTTTTTTCCCAATAAAAAAAAATCTATGTGAATATTTAAACAATGTTAAACTATAAGCTTCCAAACTATAAGCTATATGTAAGTATAAGCTTCCAAAAAAAAGAAAAAAGAAAATTCCTAGCCCTTTGCAAGGTTCTGAATTCATGGTTATTTGTTTAAGGATTACTAATGGACATAGCTCTACTTTACTTTATTATGTCCTGCTGATGAGAAAAAGTTAATTTAGTAAGAACTGCTAGGGTACTTTCCAGTAAATAACTCCTGCTTTTTTAAGGAGCTTGAGTGTGGCACGAACTGGGTGCTCCTCTCCCTCTTTTCCCCATCCCCAGAACTTCTTGGAAAAGGTTAATGTTCATGAAAGTGAGAAACAAACTGTACTGATGAGATAGGATTACTTAGAGGATTGAACGAATGAATCACTTTTATTCTCATCTTGGTTTTGTCAGGCAGCTCTTTAAAAGAGGTGTTGATAATAATTGTGCAATGGTTAATTATGCCTATTAAATTGTGGGTACAACTGATTGTTGGAGAAAAGGAAGGAATATTTAAGCTACAGATATTCTGATAGTTTTTTGAAGGTATTTTTGCTGCTATTGAAGTGTCTCCTGGAGAGAAAAAGGAAAGGAGAATAGTATGTTTACAGTGCTGTCTGGTTGGCAGAAGTGGTCAGGATTGCTCAACCAGTGCCCTTTGCAAGGAGTCAAGCACTAACTGCGTGAGATAATCACAGTACCTCATCTGACCTGCTCTTGCATTCACTGTGGACTTCAATTTACTACGTTCTACGTAGGGAAGGTGCAATTCAGCCCCTTTTCCCTGCAGAAAAGGGCATTCTTGTCAACCCCAGCACGTGCGCACGCACACCCTGACCCCAAAATGTGTGCACTTCTGCCCTTTCTCGGTATAGGGGAAGTTGTTACCGACTGTAGCTAACCACAGACAGTACTCGTCACACAAAGCAGCAGTTTCTTTGGGACATGTTGACCACATCCCTATTCGAGTAGGGTTTAAAACTAACCCAAGGCTTTCCAAGTTGGAGCTCTGTTCTCCTTGGAATCAGTGGTTCTGCAGTGGAGAACTCTCCCCTTGGGTTGGGATGCTGCTTGAGGAGACTCTGCGAGGTTGAGGGTCCTTTCTTATCTGCTGTGATAAATACAGTTTAAGAGATTTCAGAGAATGTTGGTTGATACCTTAATTGTGTCAAACATTTAATATGTGAAATATTTAATATGAGAAACTGAAACTGATTGAAGAAAGCTTAAATGTTAGCTCAGAAAGGAATGCCTTTAAACACTTCTTTAGACTTAATCATTGCCCTTCAACACATAGCCCAAGTTATTCTTGATAAATACGAGTGTATGATGCTGCCTTGTGAGCAAGGGTCACCATGTTGCTGACCATAGGCCTGCATCTCCATTTTAGCAAACAGATTCTCATGATTTCCACTCTGGGAGATGAAAAACCGCCTAGTGGGTTGTGAAAGAAAGAGGTGGATCAACTATATTTATACTTTATGCTGTTTGCAGGGGTAGGAGGAACTTGTCTTTTAAAATCTGCTTTAGATATACTGATGGCCCGATCTGTTTCAAAGAGTAAACTAGAAATATTAATGAATTTGTAAAGTGTCTCTGCGTGTGACTAAATGGGACCATACTTAGGGCGGTGGGAGATGTTCCTTCTGTAAGATTTTGTATATTTCTTGTACAAGCCCTGAATGAATCTGATGAAGTATCATACTGAATAATCCTATATATGTCCCGAGAAAGAAGGGTGTCCTTTTCTCCCCTATATTTTATCTAAAAGCTACTGGCATTTTCTAGATACTCTAGGTTTCTGTTCTAGTTAACAGTCTGTTAACAAACTGACAGGGGTCTAACTTCATTATAGTAACTCCAGGTGGTGAAATATCTCAATATTATGGTTTACCAAATCTTATCAATGTCCATTGGAAGTCAAAGGAAAAATTGTACTTTCTCTTTTTAGAACCAATATATCAACTTTCTGTTTCTAGGAGTGATTTGCTTTAAAAACACATTGAAGTGACAGCCAATTTAATAAATTAAACCCATGTCTGAGCCCGCATGTTGTTCATCTGACCTCCAATTTTTTTTTCCCCTAGTTATTGAAGAATTACCAGAAATGGAGAATTGAATGCCCAGAAATAAGTGCAGATTTACGACCATCTTCTATCCTTGGTCTTTTGCGGGCTGGCTACCATGGAGTCCTGAGATCAAGAGACCCATCTGGAAGCAAAGTTCTAATATATAGAATTGGTGAGTGACAAAACTTCTTGGACTTGTTTCATATTTGACTTTTGCACTGATAATTTTTAAACTATTTTCTTTAAACTATCACACTTTCAGTGGAAAAATTCTGTTATGGGAACAATCCCAGCGGGATGGCAAAATTGAAATTGATGTCAGCATGTCTTAACCGGAAGAATAAAGTATTTCTGCTCCCTTTTGTAATATGTATGTATTGTTAGAAAAGAAAAAAAAAAAAAAAAAAGAGCCATAAAGTTATATGTTTAAAACTCTTAAGTGTATGTAGTTATTTGGGTCTGAGGGTCCAGTAGTTACTGGGGATTCCATGGAGATATTTAAAGTCATGTGCAGATGGTGCAGATGTGGCACAGTGATAAGAAAAAGAATAGCAAAAACAATGCACGCCTGTTAGCAGGTTTCAGTCTAGATATGGATGAAATGCAGGTCTGAGGTGAGAAGTTTACTTGATTTCTGCTGTTTAGATGTAGCCAAAGTGCATTGTATAAGCAACATTCTTAAGATTCTTGGTTTGTTGGATGTGATTTCAACATTTTTTTTTAAAAAGTGCTGTCACAGAATGATTACACATTAGCATGTTTCTTTGTTTTGTACAGAGAAGTGATTTTGCCAGCTCTCAAAGATTGTTATTTTTTTTTATACCAGCTGGTCTAAGAGAAGGTCCCTACCTCTTCCTACAAAGCTGTGCTCTCTAAAAACCACAGTGAGGATTAAGACTCTTCTCATGCATTTATTTGCTCAGGCCTCAGAAAAAAAAAAAAAAAAGGTATTCATTGAATCTTGGCAGAATTACTGTACTGAAGAAAAATGCATGGGCTATGAATTGACCATCTGTGGCTTCCTCCAGGAGTTCCTGAAGCCTGTGGGCAGCGATTATCCCCTTTGAGCTCTGCCTTCCTTCTGTTCGGTTTCTGATAATGTAGCTTAAACTCTTCCCATCAAACCCTCATGCTGGAGTGCACAGCTGTACCTACCCATACCAGGGAGCCTCTCTGGTATGAGCCACAAAATAAACATGAAAAGTGAGTGACAGGGAAGGCCCAGAAAATAAACTGACTTGCCACTAAAGCAATTATTTCCAAACCTTTGATGCTGCTGGTTACTTTTTGCTCCCGAGAAGCACATTAGGAGAAGCAGTGAGTGCAATTAGAGGTGGGTATGTTATCCGTGTGGTAATACAGTGCAATCTGTTGCTCTTCAGGACAATGGGATCCCAAGTTATTCACAGCGTATGATGTGTTTCGGGTAAGTCTTATCACATCTGAACTCATTGTAAAGGAGATCGAGACCCAGCGAAATGGAGTCAAGGCTATCTTTGATCTGCAAGGGTGGCGATTTGCTCATGCATTTCAAATCAGTCCAGCGGTGGCCAAGAAAATTGCTGCTGTGCTCACAGTGAGTATGACGTATTGTTTTAAGCTAATTTGCTGCTATCCCTCCACATTTTTCTGTTCCAACTTATGGTACACAATCCTTCCTCATGGTCTTTGTAGAGATCATGCAGCTTGAAAGAACAAAGTCTTGAATCTGTTCAAGGTCAGATAAGTTAGGCATAAGTTGTGCTTGATTTGTCTTAAAGTGTGCTCTTGTATAGCTGCAAATGCCCTCCAGCCCCGATGTTTTGTTTGAACCCCACTCGTCTGTCACGGCGTAACAATCCCTTGAGCATCAGACCAGAGGAAACCTGCTTTTGCAAGGATTTGTGTTAGTTTTCCCATTTCATTGCTTCCGTTCCATTCTTTTGTACATGAACTCTGTGCTGCACGGCTTTTTCTTCCCTGATACCCAGAGAAGATAGCATGTGCTAAGAGCAGCCAAGAGCAAGACAGGACTAGCCAGAATGGATGATGTTAAGCAACCATCCATCTGCTACCAACCCAATGTATATTGCTGCTGTTCTCCTTGCTTTTCCCTACAACAGGAGCACTGTTTTGTGCAACCCACTGCTACCTCACATCTCATTTTCACAAAACTTACAGTGACTGACTGGCTTTAGGATATCTTGCTTTCTGTGAAATTCAGTTGAACTTTGCCAGTGGATTCAAGATTTACTTGAAAAAAGGCGAGGAGGACAGAGAACTGAGAGGTGAACTACAGTGAACCTTAGTTTCAGCCCTGTTTTTTCTCCTAGGAATCTTGTCTTTCTTGCAAATCATTATCTTACGTGGAGAAATAGGAATAAATAGAAAGGAAATGTACAAGAAATGAAAAACAAAGTAACATCAAAAAGTAATATCAATATCATCTTCAAAAATCAGTTGCACCAGGCAAAACCAAATTATTTTGTGAAAAATATTGATAGTGCAATTTAAATATATTATCCCTGCAGCAAACATATAATCTGATGGTTTTAAAGTTTTTATCCTATATTAAAATCTAAAAGGAGTTTGCACTTCATTTTTTTTGTTTGTTTGCTTGTTTGTTTTTATTCTTATCCATAAAAGAATGCATGAAATAGTATGAAGGCTACTTTACTATTGGGGAGTACTGAAAAGTACAGTTTCTGTAAGTAGTAAAACTCTGGTTACAGAGGTAGTATCAGTTAGGTGGAATATGAATGGAAGCAATTCTTTCCCCCATGCTTCATGTCTTTGCATCCTGCTATCTTTGAATATTGTGACATTTTCTTTTGAAGCTGTGGCACTTTTAAGTGAATGTTGATTCTTTCTAGTAATATTTCGTATTATAAGGGTTATAGAGTTTTTTTTTTTATTACAACAGTAAAGAAAAATGATCTAGCTGTAAAAGTTAGCTTCTGGCTTGGGCAAAATTTCCTCTCATTTCGGATCTTGTCTCTAAGTTATAAATATCATTCATTTAACTTAAAGTTAGTACTTTCAATGCTTTATATTTGAATACATAATATCTTCCTATATCTTAGTATTTTCCCCAAAAAACTTAAAAGTATAATTTGTAATGTGGTGTATTATTATTATTTTTTTTTAAATTAAACAGCTAGCAGGCTTCATTATTTCCTGGCAGATCTCTGGTTCACTACCAACAGGCTCTCTTTGTACATTCCTCTTTCATGCCAATAAAAGCACATGGCTAGCTAGCTTTTTGGTAAGTTACTAGCAAAGTCTTCGCTGGGGATAACTGGATTTCTGAGAAAAGGCTGAACACACTTTGCATACATTACTTATCCTGAAATGCCTTCCTTCTAATGGGAAAAATAAGACATGTTTTTCTAAGCTTTGTGAGGAACAGCGTAAACTAAGTAAACTCCAAAGTGCAGGATTTAGCAAAGTCAAAGAGAGTGCTGTAACCTATGGACCAGCTATTTTTCCAAGACTTGTCCTTAACAGTAGAATCATTTTAATAATGTCTTTTTCTCATGCTGTTTCTCATATATGTTGTCAGGATTCCTTTCCACTGAAAGTTCGAGGTATCCACTTGATTAATGAGCCTTTATTCTTCCATCCAGTCTACGCTCTAATTAAGCCTTTTCTTACTGAAAAAATAAAACAACGGGTGAGTGCACACAAATATTTCTTTCTGTCACCATACCCCTACATGACAATCTATAGCACTTCCGGAAGGATCTGTTACTTCTGAGCACTGAAAAGAATAAATCATTTTTATGTTTTATTACTGTACTGGCGCAGGAGTCTAATTGCAAAGCATTTGCAGGCATCAGTAATGTGAGAATTGCAAGTGGCTCCACTTACCACCACTCATCAGATATAAACCACTGTTATACAGAGAGGTTAAATAATTTGTTTAAGGTCACACACAAAATGTACTGCAGAACTAGAAGGGAATAGGTGCCAGATCTCCCTACATGTTGCCTATAAATGATAATGAGAAGCTGTCACTGAACAAGGTGATTATGCTCCAAGCCATACAAAGACAGTAGAAGACAATTTTCTAGCACCAAAGAACAGGCAGAGGCATTTATGCATGTTAAATAGTCCAGGCTAAAGTTCCAGCTTGCCTTCCAAATACATTCTTAGTTGTTTTATATTAATCTATAGTTTTAAACCTGGAAACATTCTTTGTGTTTTTATGCAAAAGCACGCCAAGAATTTTGAAAGGGTTCATTGTAGTAGGAAAAAAATTGGAGGCAGAAGAGGAAATCTTTGGCAGAAGAGGGGATGCTGTGAAATTTTAACATCAGGGCTAAGTTATAAAAGAAGCTAAGGTATAAAAGAAGCAGCTCGCTCTGTCCTTATTCCGACTGGGAAGGTTCCTTGTGTGAGGCCTTGCAGTGCCACTGGATAGCGCATCCAGATTTTGCTGGTCACAGGGATCTGTGATTTGCCAGTCTGCTTTTCCTGGCTTTCAACATAGAGAAGAGGTTATTATTGTTCTGGCCGGCCTTGCGTAGTTCCTATCTCAAAAGATGATTAAAAGAGAAAAAAGCTGCAATAGCCTGATGCCATGGCCGTTCCTCTGTCTTATAAGAGCCGTGTAAGAAGCCCCTGCAAGACTGGCTTGTGCCCTGAGCTTAGAGGTCAAGGTATGAGCTCCAGAAAAGCTATCAGGACCAGTTGTCCTTATCTTTTCTAGGAATAATTGCTATTTTGAAGTTATCCGAGGTCCTGAAGAAGATGCACTGGACAAAAGGCAGCTCACTCCCTTTTCAGTGCATAATTTTGAAGTCTTTGTGTTGTATAATTAATTGTGCAAAATCCTTGTAAAGTGTTATATAAGACCCTAGACAAGTTTTTGTTTGGAAGTAATGAACAAAGCTTCATAACACCTAGAATAATTGAATAGGAGGACTGCTCTTGCACTGAGATTCTTTGCTCTCTGTTTTCACCTGAGAGCCTGGCACTCATACTGAACCAAACGCTTTCCATGTTTTGCCTTAGGTGCATATGCATGGCTATAACTACATGGAGAGCCTGACCAAACACTTCCCAGCCCGCATGCTTCCGCAGGAATATGGTGGGGAGGAAGTCTCCATGGAGGTGCTTGCTGAAGATTGGACTAACTTTATAATGGCGTCTGTAGAGTATCTGCAGAGTATTTCTCTTGCTTCCCAGTAATAACCGTACCACAGTGTGCTGTCTTTTCCTGATGACTGGAAGTGGAACAAAGTTTAATCTGAAATCTTTCACCTAAACTTGAAATTATTGTAAATAAAACCAGGATGTCTTTGCAGGATACACAGTATTGTATTAACCACACTTTTATACTACCTGGAGTATATAAGTATGTACATTAGAAGGGATTAATGAATTCTGTATGTTTGCAATACTGTTTGTGATTAACTACCGTCTGTGATTAACTTCTGTGCCAAAAAGCTGAATAGTCCTATGCACTGGATATCAGAGAGTGATGTTGCCCCTGTTAAGTCTGTAGAAGTGCTAACCTGTAATAATGCAATGCAGAACCTTATGCTATCTCTTGTATCTTGGCCTGTCAGGATGATAGGATACAAAGTGAAATTATTTAAGAGAAGCGCAAAATGGGGCAGATTAGTTTGTTGTGGAAGTATTATTACAGGCGTAATTGTACAAGGAGTGAAAAGCAGCTGCTTTTGGACTAAGTCTCAGGGAAATGGCTGTTCTGTTAGTTTGCATTGCCGAGATTGCACATTCAGACTGAAGATTAGTTGTCAATAGTGAAACATTTCTATTTGTGCTGCTTGGAACAAAAGAAACACAATCTGCCAATTTTATAGAGGAACGTAGAGAAAACACAATGTACACATTCTTTAAAAGACAGTAGGAATCGGAAGGAACACAACTCTGAAAATTCTGACTTTGCTTCTTCAAAGAGATGCTGTCTGTGGAAAAGCTATAAGCAACTCAGATTATGAACACCTTTAATTCCTGCTATGGAACACTATAGAGGTCAAGAGGGCTGTTGGCAGTATCATTTTTTTCTGTTTTGGAGGGTGAAGTAGATTATCTTTTATGGACCGGAACTTTAGAAATGGGATGGGTGTTTAATGGTGCTTTGCAGGTCATTTCAGACCCTAGCCTAGGAAAGGCTGAGTATCTTCATTTTATTTTCGGAAAGATAATTGGCAGCTTGCCAGCCTATGTCTTCTCTGGGCACTAGGAAGAACTGTTTTTTTCAGTAGAGCTTTCTCTGTTGGTATGGAGAAAAAAATATCTTCACTTAGACTACTTCAGTTAGAGCACTTAGTGCATTTTTTTTTTCATGAACTCTTAATTAGCTTTTAATGCTTACATGTTAATATAGAAACTAAGAGTTCTGTGTATAACAACCAACATTAGTCGCTGCTGATAATAAGGACATAAGAAGATCGGGATATATTGCATAATGAGCGGCAGAGGTGTTAGTGTGATAGGTGGAGATGGGTGTGGGGTAAACAACACAAAAATCTGCAAGTGCATTATTTTTCTGTAGTAAGACCAGCAGTGCCTTTGAAAAAAAAAAAAAAAAGAAAGAAAAAGAAACTTTGCTAAATGCTGAGGCAAATATGATTTACAACTGACCATAAGCACACTGTAATGCACTGTGTTTTGTAATTTCTCACATATTAACATCATTATAACAATAAACCTTTTCTAGACGAACCAGCAAGTCTTGTCCGTCCTTAAGAGCTCTGAATTACTTTAGGATAATGTGAGCGTTGCTTTTCCCAAGTGTTCCCTCCTTCCAATCCTTGCTCGCAGTACTAGACATAAACGCTACAGCAACGGAACTACATCTCCCAGCGTGCCCCGCGGCGCGCGGAGGTGGTGCGGCGGGGC
>VZSV01000166.1:629521-688235 GCA_013398735.1 Nothocercus julius | reverse complement strand
GAAGGAAAGGTGCCTGTGGCCAAACTCTAAGCTTGTTCTGAGTACAGCTGAAGAGCCTGATTCTCCGCCTTGCAGTTTTCTAGGGGAAAAGATCCACTGAGCAGTGAAGTAGCTGTGTGTGCTCTCCAGGTTTTATTAAGACACTTACCAGAAGAAAAAGTTTTGAGATGTTTTTCTCTTTGTACTATTCTACTTTTACCACTAGATGGCCTCCAAGAACCAGTTTTGCATTCATGGTTTCTTAATACCATTCATTGTTGTGTCAGGTTGAATGGGATATTTATTGTACTGTGGTATTTAGTATGCACCAGAATATTGTAAGACAAGAAGGGAGGACATAGAACAAGACTGTGAAGTCTTACTGGCCAGACTGGCAGGACAGCAGGAGAGAAATGGAGAGAGTGGGAACAAGAATAGAGTTTATCTAGTAGGGATCATGAATCCAGTGAATATTTCAAATATTTGAACATTAATTGGAGGTGACAGGAATGGCTAATTTCAGGTGATTGTTCATACCTTTCAGCTGTAAAATCTGCCTTGATTCCTTTTTCTTTGAATATGAAGTACTCTAAATACTTCGTACTAAATTTCTTTGAATATGAAGCTCGTCTAAAACAGGAAAGCGGAGAAGGGGTGAGGACTTGAGCTAAGAAAACCTTTGCCTGGGATGTAGGAAAAAGCAGTTTGGATATCTTCTGCCACAGAAAAAAACTACAAGAATTGCGTTCTGAATATGTGCCCTAAATATTTAAGATACACAGTAAAAAGAACCTAACCCACAAGCTGATTTGTGCACAAAAACTTCTGGGTTGACTAGATATGCCAAATTTCTTGCAATATGGTGAATTCAAAGCAGAGATTCATGTCTAAGTCCCTGGAAGAGCAGAATGTGACTCTTCCCCCTCTAATGTTGACTGTCTTGTGGATCTTAATTTTAGCCTTCCTTTCTTGTCCTTGCAGCCTTATTCATTGCTGTGGATGTCACTCAGCAAAGAGTTATTAGGTGTCGAGTAGGGATGTGGTGGTTCTTTTCTTGGAACAGTGAGGAAAGTACAGGGACTTTCTGAACAACCAGAAAGAACAGTAATTCTCAGTTAATTTGAGAATTTGAATTCCCGTCTCAGTTAATTGCATATTATCCCTGAATTGCCATCCTTACTTCTGCACTTACTTACAATATTTGCAACTGTTTCATAATATAGAGAGTATGTTTTAAGAGTTCTTTGTAAGTTCTTACATAACCAAAAATTTTCAAAACCTTTCATCGAAAAAGTTTCACAAATTGTCTGAAAATAGCTGTCACTGTTTCAAAGAGCTCTCTAAACCAGACGTTTGATCCAAGCTCGAGGTAAAAAGCCCAAATTCCCTGATTTGAGATTCTCAGAAGTACAGTGAACAAACACTCCTCAGAACCAAGCTTTCTGTAAGTGAAAAGTGGAAAGAAAACCAATCTAAAGGTTAAACAGAGTCAATTCTAGGAACTGTATCTTTAGACCATTAAAAGCAATCGGATTATCTATTGGAATATGTAGCTCTCAAGAATGATAGAAAGCTTTTTTTTTGATGTTCTAGACCCTGTGATATATCATTGTGTTCTTGTAGTTACTGTGGGGAGCTGATGTTATAAAGCTGTACATACATGTGTGTGCTTGTGCAATTGCTTGCCTTTAGCTAAAGAGAAGATCAACAACAAAATCACAAACCATGCAATTACAATTTTTAGCTAGGAGTACATCAGGAAATTACTTCCTCCCTCTGTAGTTGTCATCTTCGTCCCCAGTATTGAACATCAGACAGGGAAAGAAAATTTCACAAACTTGTAGTTTGTTGGGATTAACTCAGCAGCAATGGCTCTGTGTTAACCCCTAAGGGCTTGCTTTTTCAAAAGATACTGAGACTTGCTCAGAGCAGAGTGTTACGGAAGAAACAAAGTAAAAGCATAGTTTACAGACAATCTCTCAGATACTCCAAAGAGTTTGCAGCAGAATGAAAGTACTGCAAAGACTTTGGCCAGACCCATTCTGATCTTGAATGGATCCAATTCTTGCAATCCTAAGCTCTCAATTCATCGCTAAGGTTTATACTTCCGCACCACTGATGAATTTTAGAGCAATTTGCAGCCTCCTAAAGCAAGTCTGAACAGGGTATCCTGCACTTCCTCTGCAAAAGAGAGAAGCTTGGACTACCTTATTACCTGCTTTTCTTAAATATTCAGAATTTGTGCTAATTATTAGCATTTACAAGAAGCATCTAAGTTCACCTATTCAACCAAGAGTACAAGCAAATCTCTTCTCTTTGGAGTTAGAACCTACAGAAAAAAAAAAAAAAAAAAAAAAAAAAAAAAAAATAGGCATGGATATACTACAACCACTTTGAAAAGAGCATTGTTATGTTGTTATGAGAAAAGAAAAAAAGCTTTTTTTTTTTTTTCTTCCCTAGGAGCTTTATCCCTAGGAGATTTACTCCAAGTTTTGCCTCCTTTCGCTGTGTTCAAACTCATCCTTGTAGTTTTTTCCATTTGGGTTCTTGCTGCTTGTGCTACTTTGCAGCCACTTAGGAAATCTAGTTACTGCATGGTACCCTCTGGCCAGCAAAGTCACTCCTTTCAGCAACTGCTCTTCCCAAATGACTTCTATGCAGAGAAAGCTTTCACAGTAATGCAAGACAGACTGTTCCACTTCAGATGCTTGCGAAATAGAGAACTCTGCAAGCACTATGTGAAACAATATATAGTTCAATGCAAAGAAGTGAAGGAATGAAGCCCCATCAGTCTTTGTAAAGTAAGATAGGACAAAGTTGTGGTTGCTGAGGATTCCTTTTCCCGAGATGTCCCTGCTGCCCTGAAGGACCCAGTACCTCCTCTACCTTTTCCATAGAGGTT
This sequence comes from Nothocercus julius, assembly GCA_013398735.1. Taxonomy (NCBI): domain Eukaryota; kingdom Metazoa; phylum Chordata; class Aves; order Tinamiformes; family Tinamidae; genus Nothocercus; species Nothocercus julius. The sequence goes on along the minus strand of VZSV01000166.1, from coordinate 685,354 downwards.
GGAGTGTCAAGCACTCCTAGCTAAAGGAGGTGGCCTGTAAAACAGCAGTGGCTGAGCTCAAAATTGCTACTAGGCTGTGCAGGTCACACTGAGCTGCTGTCGGGCAGGTCCCACTGTGCTCTGCAGGATGGTGTAACTGGCAAAGGAAGGGATTTGCAGCACAGACAGCAAAACAATTTATTCTTTTGAGTTTGGAAAATTGAGACCAATTCCATCTGCTGCCTTTGTATTTGGTAACCATTTTCCTAGACATAGGCAAGTGCAGTGCCAGAATACAGTGTGCCAAAGTGTGCAGTCACATCCTATTATAAATTACTGAAGCAGTGTCACCTCTTTGACCATCTTTGTGAGATTATGTCACAATTTTCTGAATCATGGAGCTAGGAAATGTTTCCATCTGCTCAAATTCTTTTTCTTTCTTTTTTTTTTTTTTTGTCTTAGCATCATCTTTGTAGGTTTGAATTAATTGAACCAGCAAGGACAAGAGAAAGGAAAAAGAAGAAACTTTCAGTAAGTTATTGTCAGGTATTTCAGACCTGCTGGGAAATTCATTCCTACTCTGTGTACTCTCTATAACTCTTAATTGTTCCTTTGTGAAATGGAAAGAAAATACTCAGTTAACCTTTTTTTTTTTTTTTTTCTTCCCCTGAACTACTTTGAACTCTTTCTATACATCATGCATGTATATTCTTGAATCTCTGCCTAGTGCGTGATGAAAATCCTGGCATGACCCATGTGCAAGGATTCTGTTTTTCTTGCAAGACCGCAATAAATATATTGAATAATACTGTGCATTCACATACTGAGAGAGGCAGTTGTGCAGTGACAGGTTACACCTTCCTTTGCAAACTACAGAGTCTGTGCTCTGGAAAAGGCGGAACTGCCTCCTGTTTATGGAGCAGACTAGTGACACCGCTCTGACAGGCTCAGGGAACGGAAAGTGACTATAACGCTCTGTGTGGCTGGAGATACTTTGGTGATAAATCCAGGGGTCCTTATTTCTGTCATTTGGCTGTTTGTAATAGTAAGACCACAAAATTAGATGGGTGAGAAATACAAAAGATGGGTCAAGGTTTCACAAATCAAACCTGATCTGTCAAGTATTACACTTAAACAATTTAAGAGGGTTTCATTTTCCTAAAAACAGCACCCCAAGCCCAGCTGGCCTACTTGTGTACTACAGTCCTACACCAGTATGTTTAGAAGAGTGCACAGAACATGCTGTATATTTCTCTGTCACTCACAAAGGACTTAAAGTGGTATTCCAAAAGGCCACAAAATGCCAGATGATGTCCTGTCTTCCTTCTGTTTTCGTAAGAGATAACACATATGTGCAGAAATTAAATGATTTCTAATTATCCAAACAAATGGATTCTTTTTTTCTCTTCAGCAGCCTTGGACTTTGTCAGGTAAACTGAACTTTCTGCAGAGCTCTTGGTCCCTTCCAGCCCTGCCTTCCAGTTTGCTGCCCATATTTCATGATCTATAAAGAAAAAAACAGCCAGTCTTGCAGTGTGACCGTCCTTTCCTATGGGGCTCTCCCTACCAGAGGTACAACTATGCATTCAAGGCAGGATGATGGTGATAACAACAAACCTCCTATGCATTTCACCGGAAATGAATGTTTATCTGTGAAGCAGCATTGCTGACAAACCCTGTGTGCGTTCTGAACTCCCAGATATCTGCCTATATATGCTACATATGGCCCTAACCAGGTCCCCTGCTGGAATCAGCTGTCCCCAGGCTGAAGAGTGAGAGCGTGTTTATGCAATGCCATAAGGGCTGGGGCTTGCTATTACAAAAAAATATCCTGGAGAAAAAGTAGTCTGCAGAACAGGACTTGATGGTTTTATGGAGTTAAATCCAGCTGGTGAATGGTCACGAGCGGTGTTCTCCAGGGGGCCGGTCCTCTTTAATGTCTTTATCAACAACCTGGATGAGGGGATTGAGTGCATCCTCAGTAAGTTTGCAGACAACAGCAGGCTGGGAGGAAAAGCTGATTGGCTTAAAGGCAGGGAGTCCCTGCAGAGGGATCTGGACAGGCTGGATTGATGGGTGGAGACCAACTGTATGGGGTTCAACATGGCCAAGTGCCGGGTCCTGCACTTCAGTCCCAACAACCCCATGCAGCGCTGCAGGCTTGGGGCAGAGTAGCTGGAGAGCTGCGCGGCAGAACAGGCCCTGGGGTGTTGGTCGACAGCCGGCTGAACTTGAGGCAGCAGTGTGCCCAGGGGGCCAGGAAGGCCAGCGGCCTCCTGGCTGGTGTCAGGAACAGCGTAGCCAGCAGGACCAGGGAAGTGATGGTCCCCCTGTGCTCGGCGCTGGTGAGGCCGCACCTTGAGTACTGTGTTCAGTGTTGGGCCCCTCACTACAAGAAAGACACGGAGGAGCTGCAGCGTGTCCAAAGGAGGGGAACGCAGTCGGTGAAGGGGCTGGAGCACAGACCTTGTGGGGAGCGGCTGAGGGAGCTGGGGCTGTTTAGTGTGGAGAAGGGGGGACTCAGGGGAGACCTAATCGCTCTCTACAACTACCTGAATGGAGGCTGTAGTGAGGCAGGGTTCAATCTCTTCTCCAAAATACCTACCAAAAATAGGACATGAGGAAATGGCCTCCAGTTGCGCCAGGGGAGGTTCAGGTTAGATATTAGGAAAAATTTTTAAACAAAAAGAGTAACGAAGCATTGGAACAGGCTGCCCAGGGAAGTGGTGGAGTCACCGTCCCTGACAGTGTTCAAGAAACGCGTAGATGAGGCGCTTAGGGACATAGTTTAACAGGCAGGATGTTGAGGGGCTTATGGTTGGTATGGTATGATCTTGAATGTCTTTTCCAAACCTAATGATTCTGTGACTCTATGAATCAGCGTAAAGGTACGAGACTGATGATCTTGTATAGTAAATGAAAGGATAAACTGACTTTTTTTCATATGGACTTTTATGAAGCCTTTAAATTCTTGTTTTTCTAACTTAGCTTATCTCCTGCTCAGATGGCTATGAACTCATTGCATGCTTTTAACGTGTCACTATAATACTGAAGAATATAATCCAGACAGATGGATGATTAATTACATAAGAAGTAATTAAAATGAAACATGATCTCATAGTTTAATGAGTATCAGGATTTTTGGTTGCCTTATTCTCTGTGTCCTGTACAACTTATTGATAAATTATAATCTAGATACCAAGACTTCAAACCCTACAAGAGAAATTGAAGAGCTTCATTTAGGCAATTTGAAATTACATTGGAGTACTAAAGAATGGAGGTAATTAAAATTTGGAAGATCTCATCTGCCTGATTAAACATCCAACAAGATGTGTGAGTGACACTCCTCTCCAATCTTCATTTATTTCTTTAATATTAAAAAACTCCTCAGATGTATATAAGCCATCTGTTGTTCACAGATTCCCTGAGCCTTGTTATATTATGCATCTGCAAAGCATTTTCATTTAATGCCATTAAATATGGAAATTTGCTCATGAAATTTTCTAGTAGAATAAGCTCCTGCTTTCTAGACACTTCTAATTATAGACCAATCTTCTTTTCTCTTTCATCTGCAGCAGCTCTTTTTTGATCTTTACATTAATTTCCAGACAGCTCTAGTGTGATAAACAGCATTGGTCTAGTCACAGCACCCTGACCGGGTCCTCCTCTGCATCACTGGGGCACTTAATACTTATTTTCTCAGTGCATTGCAGAAGTCTCCACCTAGAGATGGGGCCTTTCCTCAACTGGTAAGCTGGAGAGCAGCTTGGAGCCTAAAGAGCTGGGTGCTGCACCTCATCTCCTGACACAGGCAGGGTAGGTGGGAGAGCACCTCAGATGGAGGAGCAGCGGTGTCTGCTGATTTGGAAATGAAGCAACCAGGGTAGGATTCATCTGAGCAGCCCCCTGAGCTAGTCATCTTCACATCTTAATACCCTCGCACATAGTGAAGGAGACATTTGGAATCAAGTAGATGACCCATGCCTGAGCACTTTCCCCGTCTTTTTTTCACAGCAAGTTGCACAAAAGTGCAAGGTTAAGTCAGGAGAATCCTAGCCTGGATCAAGCAAATCCTAGCCAAGATCTGCTAATCTGCCACGTGGCTACTACTGAGTGGCTTCTCCTTGTTCGGCCTCTGTTTTCTTCTCTACCTACTTTGGCTCATGTCTGCTGAAAGATGTTGGACATTTGTATAGTAACAAGCATGCTGGGGTTATCTAGGGCAGCTGCTTTAATTTAGCAAACATATGGATATGAAAATAAATACATCAGTACCAGAAAAGAAATCAGCCCTTAGGTCCCAGATGCAAGTGGAAGCAAGACCTGACAGTTGCAGTCAGTTAACACAGTGAGTTACTTCAGGCTTTTGGCTGACTTATTTCTGTTGATTAGAACAAACACGTCAGGTCCATCACCTACAGGGTTTACTATTTTGCTGTATCTGGCCTCATCACACAGCATAAACATGTTTGACGGCGGTCGTTGACTCTATGCACACAAGAATGTGAGCATGGTACTGTCCAGGCCCTCCTCTATCAGCCTCACAGCTAGCACTGATTCAGAAGTCATCAGTGCCATCCAGCCAAAATTTAATCTCCCTGTTGAAATAAAGGGAGTTTGAAATGTGGGATTTTTTTTTTTTTTTTTTTTTTTTTTTTTCAGTTGTGAAACATGCAAACAATTTTCAGGTCAGTCCCTACATGGCATGGCTGCTCTTTATTTATAGCTTCACCAGTGTTTCCCATTCACGTGACAGGAGTAGGCAAAGCCCAGGTTAATGGTGTAGACTGGAGTTAGCTAGACATATTTAAAGAGATGGGTGAACCGTAGTAGAAGCTGATGAAAGCAAAAGAACAGCTGTGGAAATGAGTGTCTTGCCGGGTCCAGGTAAGATTTATATACTCATACCTTCCTCATACTTCTCTCGTCTGCCCTCTGCCTTTTGTAAAACCCTCCCTGCACCACATCCTCCTTCCCATCGTACATCCTACATAAGTGCGTAATGAGGTTAAAAAGCTACATATGATTTTGATTACACAACTGCCCCTTTGCTTTGAATTCCAGTATTTGACTGCACAGAGTGTCACAGACCTATTACAAAGTAAAAAGTGTCTGCAGGAGAAAGAGTATGTTCAGTGTATTTCATTTTATTTTATGTCTCTTTGCTACTAATGACCCTTTAATCTCCTATGCAGCAGAGCATGAAAAGAAGAAATGAAGAAGAATGAAATGGCAAATCATTAAGGTCCTACCTTGTGCATTTAATATGCAGAATGCATAGTAAATGGAGAGGACTGCTTGTGTAGAGTATCTGGCATCTGAGCAAATAAGTACTTCAGTTTGTGATGGTCCCTTCCAGGACTGGACAGAGATTTAATTCACTGCAACCCATGACAAGCTCATTGAGTACACCAAAGTGATAGGGTGCCTGTCACTTCAGGGCACTAAACTGTGGCTACGATCATCAACAATTATCTTTATTACTGTGCCTGAGGTCACTCTCAAAGACAGAGAACTTCCTATAGCTGAAGTAGGCCCATGCTGTGTGACATAAACGCAACACGTTCAAGGTGCACACATGTGTCCTAAAGGCACTGCATCTACTGTATTGGCAGTCTGTGTATGCGGATTGAGAAAACCAAAGGGCTGATTGATTACAGCCAGATCAAATCTACTGATCACTACAAGACAAACCACCAAAAAAGTTGTGGGACTACTAGAAATCTAGGAAACACCCATAGTCCTCAGATGATGATCCTAAATGACACCAAAAACATAAGATTTCTAGGTGGGGCAGAACAAACGCATCCATGCAATTTGGCCATATTTTAGCCCTACACAAAGGATCCTCATCAGTCTAATTCCATTTTACTAAATTAGCCCTTGTGCTATATATTTTTACTATAGCTCTTTATTTTAAGGCAGTTTTAGGTCAGTGCTTTTTGTCTGCTTTAGCAAGTTGTTTAATAATAAGATATTTGTGGATTTGTTTGGCTTTCCAAAAATAGCAATGACAAAACTGCGTTTTGGAGAAGGCAAGGGGACCTTAGGGGGCACTAACACAGCAAGTACACCGAGTGCGTTACTCAGTTGCTTTCTAACTGAGTACCAAAGTGGAAGCAATATCTGGAGACCATGTCAGATTTCGCAACTGTGTTTCTAAATCGTTAGTAACAATCAGTGTTCAGTAACACTTTCACCTACAAATGAAAAATAATTCGTATTCATATTCACATCACTTATTCCATAGAAACTTCTCTTTTATCTTCTCTCGCTTTTTATCTGAGAGTGACAGGAAAAAAAGTCCTTTAAAAAATAACCATTTATTTTTAGTTCTTGAATTTAGCCATGTTTAGTTTGTTTACCCTTCTGAATAATAATAAAACATTACCCACCCCACCATGAAAGCCTCAAATGTATAAATTCCCAAGTTCTTTGAATTATCTATAGACAATACCCTTTACATTCATGTATGAAGGAAGTGGAACAATCCCTTTATATCCTCACATTTATCATTAGCAACATTTTTTTTAAATACCTTCTTTTTTTCTAGAAGAAAAGTGGGCAACCTCCCTGTTAAACTGCAGACTCTCATAATGCTATAATGCACCTTGAAAAATGGTGTCAGAAACTCAAATGTCATGCAAGGATCCTACCCTCCATTCTCAGCATTGCTCTTTCTCTTCTGTTGTCTTTTGCTGTTTTTTTTTCTGTATTACTTTCCAATGAAGAGTATTCTTTATATTTAAAATATTCTTTTTTTTTTTCTACATGCCTTACGAAATCCATGTCTCTTGTATTATTTTCCTTTATTTGTGTCCATTTCTATATCTTCCCCTCCTTTTTTTGTCCTTACCTTGGTCTTCATTTAAAAGATAACGGAGCTTTTATAACTCTTCCGTTTGATGGAATGATTCACAGCATGGCTTTGGTCTTGCTTTTCCTTCTTCTTTTCTTTGTAAGTGTACCATGCTAGGAGCTCTTTTACCCAAGCCCCTCCACCCTCTTTATTCTGTTCCTCCCCCCCGTTGTCCACATCTATAAAGTGAAGAGAATAAAGTGCTCATGGAAAGGCACGATAGACCTTATGACCTGTGAGTTTTCCACCTGCACTGACCTCAGCTGCAGCCAAGACCCCAAAACTGCCTCCATGCACAAAGTATCTCCCCATGTCCTCTCCATCCAGGCTGCAGGAACTGGAGCTCAGAGAATGATGTGAGGTCGTGGTTTGGAGCCCAGGACCCCATTTTGCTTTGGCTGTCCAGACCATACATCCTGGCGCAGTTGCTGTGCCCTAACCTGAACATAGAGATGGGCAATTCCTGACCCCTTCCCACCAGACTAGATTTGGAGGGGCAGTCTCAGTTCTTTGCCAACAGTTTTGTCAGTGCAACTGCATACATGATTATTCTCATTTAGAGCAAATAGAAGTTGAACCTGAAAATATGCATAGGAAACTACTAGTAAACTACCAGTAGACTACTATGAGCTGACAAAGTATTTTGCATTAGATACTGCACTAAAAAGAAGTCAGCTATGCATAAAAACCTGTTTCTGAGGGCAAGTGCTTCATAACTTGTATTATCCTCATTCCATAAAGTGTGGTACCAAGAGATTAATTAGCGTAGTCCAGCATTCACAGTGAAATTCATATTCTCCTGGGTTTTTAACCTTTCAGGTCACTTTAAAATTCAAATCTGATAATTATGTATATATTATGCATGCCCAGGATAGGAATTCCATCCTGATTTTCCAGCTGTGTTTCCTGTTACGAAGTGAAAGAAGCAAAGAAATGGTATTTCCTAGAATTGATAATACTGTACTTCCATCTAATGGTAACCTACCAAAGCTCGGTAAACTTGGGAATGATACTGTACACAAGAAGCTGTTTATGGGATAGTACCAATTTGAATTTTGTCTATATGTTACATTATCAATATATTTGCAATAAAACCACAAATTCATCTTTTAAGAGAGGTATGTTTTGACGTATTTCTTACTTAAATTTGCTACACAGATTCCAAGATTTGATCTTAGCACCCTACACTGATTGATCCCAGCCTGACCTAAGACCTTTCAATAATGTGTACAGGTAAATGAGATACGTTACTTTTTCCTCCTCTGCTACATTTTTGAAGCAGCACCTTTAAATGTGGTATTTCTGCCAAGAGCCACGAGGTGGCAGAGTGTGCATAGCAGAACAGCAATGAAACCTGCCTTTTACAATTCCTTTGCACATTGTATTTTAGTGGTGAAAGACCAGTTTTACAATTCAAGGTTTTAGAAACTCTACACTGTGATAAAAGTGATGGAAAAGATACATATTGTTGTGTGTGAATGCTTTGGTGCTTTTCACTGTAGCACACTGTTGTCTGATGAAGTTTATAAATTATTGAAATTATTTCCCCTTTTTCTTTTGCAGTTTGACTTCCACTGTCTGGTTTTGCTTTTAACTTGGTTCCTTTTGTGAGTCTGATTTCTCTTCTTTGCCTGAGTCTGTCTACCTGGGGGCCAGGCTCTTAAGGCTTCAATTTGCTTTTGGTTTCTTGTAATCTGTTATAGAATATGGGATATGAACAGCTACAAGTTTAATTTTGTACTAACCACACAGGTTTGTAAGTGTATTTTTTAGATCAGATAGACATGTAATTAACACAACTAATATATAAGGTTACTACCTTCCCAAAAACACAGTTCACACTTTGTCAGTTCACTTCTTTGTCAGAGAGCTTGAATTTAATACTTCATCATCTGAAAGGCATAAGAAATTTATTTCTTGGGCAAGTTTTCCTATTTGCTTGAGTAAAGAAGACTGAACTTTCCTTAATCCCATATATAATCAAGCACTCAAGGACTTCTAGCAGATTTGGAAAACTTCCTGACAAGCCTTAAATCGGCGAGTGAACTACATGCCACTGGTCTTGCTTCTCTAGTAATCCCACTGGGAAACTTCAGCCTCTACTAAATCTGTCTCATTTTGATCGATGGGACATCTTACAGCAAAAGGTGCAACAAGGAAGTTAGTTTAAGTTATCAGTGGAGGATGCTTTATAAAGGAAACTTGTGCCACTCTTATGAGGGGGCAATGGTCTCTACAGTGATTGCTTTTGTGTCAGAAACACTTCAAGAAACACTCCCTGTAGCACTCTAGGTCCAGACACTGCTCTAAACTTCAGACTTACTTATATCAGAGGCTCTTATAAACTGAGACATGAGTGTGCATATATGTCTAAGAGTGGCATTGCCTCCACCTCTGAGAAATATCAGTATCACACAGCTGAAGATCTGGCTGCAACTTAGAGGGCAAGCAGCTTTACTTATCGAGAAAAAAACAACATATTGCAGTGTGTTAGTTATTAATATCACAGCGAGGCTGTTTAAACAAGGTCTTGGCTTTCATTTACCCGCTGCATGGGACTGAATACCCGCTGGCCATTGGGGTTCTGGCTACATAAAGCAGGGTAAGCACACACTAGTGACTTCTTACTGAATAGTTTGGGCAAAGTTGGGGAGTTTATTTGTTTGCTCACTTTTCATTCCAGATATGTCACACCCTAGGAAATGCTGTAACCTTCCTTGTGCATAATGTTCTACTAACTGGGCAGGTACACAGTCTTGTGGAAAAAAAAAAAAATTAGAGTACTCTTGCAATCACATTCAACCAATTTATAATTCAGCTTCAGCGAATCTGCATGGCACCGATGTACCTCAGTGTGTTTTGAAACCATGGTTGCATATGGCTGGTGTGAGACAAATAGGGAACTGGGACAGGAGGCTTAAAGACATGACTTTAGGTCCTAGGGGAATAAGCAAAACAAAGTTTGTTTTTTTTTATTTTGCTTTCCCGGCAGTATTTTTGCATGGCTGTTGCTCAGTGAGATGATCTTCCTGGGCTGTTGCTGCTTTTGAATGGCAACAGACCATGCAGTAGCAGTTGTTTCACAGAGCTGTCACACACAGAAGGAGAGTGCAGTGGGACTGACCAGAGGGGACTCAAGTGGAGGCAGGAATTAAATCCAGATGTTTAATTTGTTTAAAATCACAGAAAAAAAAAAATCAAATTACTAACTAGAGAAAATGAAAATTATAGAAAAGAAAAAAAAAAAAGAAGGAAAAACAACACATCATTTATCAGCAGCTGCTTCTAAACTCAGGGGAAAAAAAAAAACTCATCCTACACATAGTTGCCAAATAATAAGCAGTCCTGGTTAGATCCATGTGCCTGCCTGCCAAATAAGTATTTATGCTGCTGGTCAAGCTCGTGCCCCCTTACAGTGAAGCGCAAGGGTTCTGGTGGCCCCAGGTGCTCAGGGAAGCTCCGGCACGCGGTGAGCACCCACCAGAAAGCAATGCAGGCATTGCTCTAGGGGCAAACCCTCTAGCAGGATCCTCTAATCTTGATATGAAATATCTTTTTTATATGCCCATTTTCACAGGTCTGAACCCGCTGCTTCTTCACAAAGCTCATTCATTTGCTCTGAAATCTATTTTGTTGCAAACTGACTAATCTCCCCACCCTATGCAGCACTAAAGCACCGTGCCTCCGACACAACCTGAGCGTGTAACCCGGCCATAACAGTGCTATTCTGGCAGACAGCAGCATGGTCCAATTGCAGGGGCTTCACACTGAAATGCCACCAAAAGAAATGGCTGTTCTGGGCATAAGGGACTGAGTATCGCCGTGAGCATCGAAGCGGCCAGGCCCCTCTCCAGGAGCCCTGAGCAGAGTGAGCTACAGCTGCTGAGCGACTGGATCAGGGGCAGAACGTGTTGGCAGGGGAAACATAAATAAAATGCATGGGAATGAGGGGAGGTGATGACGGAAATGAGGACGAGGCATGGTCTGACCTTGGAATGTGTCTTCACTCCATTGATATGTTTGGGATAGCTGGCCCCAAATAGCTACACAATGACAATTTGCAGTAAAGAATGGGTTTCTGTCCCAGTGTTTAGCCTAGTGGTGAAGGAGCTGAATTTGTTTGTAAGAAATGGCCTGCAGAAACAGGAGCTGTAAGTGGAAGGAACATTTTACCACCTTGAAAGAAAACTTCTCCAGCGTTCGAAACAGCTCTCAGGTTGTAATTTGTTATAATTAAACTAGACGAGGCTGATTCTAGAAGGAGGCTGGCCAATTAGCTTGGGATGTCAATTTTTGTTTGCCACTGTCAAAGTCTGTTAAGGGACCTTAATAGATTGCTGGTTGGCTTTTCCAATGAGATAATCCTTACATGAAAGACAGGCACAGAGCCTGGTGCAGGGAAGTGGATATCGGTTATCCTTAAAAAAAAGGTAGCACCTGCCAACACAGGGCTTTAAGGTGACTTAAGTTCCACTATGACTGAGCTGTGGACAACTGGATGGAGAGGTGAGGCCCCCGATGGAGATTAAGTGGAGTAAATCACTGCGTGATGGCTTCAAACCAAGAAACAGTTCATTTGTTTGGGGTAAAACACGCCGTTCTCAGGCAGGACTGTCTCCTTTGGAATGACCTAATTTTGTGATCTCAGGTTTAGACAGGAAAAGTTCAACATGCCACATGTTAATCTGTTACTATTTCCCTAGCTCCCAGCCTTCGTATTCTTATTAATATATGGTAAGTACCATCTTTTCAATAGAGTGTACTGAAAAAAGGCAGGTGTTAGATAAAAGCGAGCAGACAAAATTCCCACGGTTTTAACTTATATAGCTCTATTGAAAATTATTTATAATAATGAATGTTGTATCCTAACATTAAAAGACCCTTCACTAAATCCAGGATACGAGCTGTAACACTTTATAAAGTTCTTGAGGCTGATAATTGAATCTCTAAGCATTTATTTCTTTTGTATGTGTGCGTGTGAAAAATCTCTATAGATAAGAGAGAGGAGGGGACATTGGTCCAGCCAATATTACCTTCCGCGATATCAGAAATTTGAATATATGACCACTCTATGCCATTTTATCATGCAAAAGTATATGCATAAACGCTTCTCAATCTCCTGCTTTCAGGGACTGAAAATGTCACCTGCTCTTTAATGGAACTAGTGGTACCTGGCACAGTCCTTAGTGGCTTAGTATATTGACATACTTCTGCTGTACATCCCCACTTACACTACCAATTAAAGTACTGTTGCAAATCTGATTCTCCACAAAACTTGAATTAAGCAGAACTTGAGGAAGGGAAAATGTTCTAAAAGTCTGAAGGAGAGATTTTCAGCTCCTATAGATTGTTACAGCATGACTCATTAATGCAGCCCAGGACAGTTTATATCAACTGATAATCTGCTCTGAGATTTTAGGATTGTCAGCAAATTTTGTTTTGCAGTATAAACCTAGTCATTTCCTGAAACTGCATGTTACAGTTAATCTTAACAAAACTATCCGAATTTATTTAGAAAGCCAACAGTTACTGCCTGCGTAGCTTGTTGGTCTGTGACTCACCTGGCACATTACTGAGAGTATGTGTTGCAAAAATAAAGGAATTATTGTTCAAGACTTTCCTTAAATATGCTAGCCAATACATTCTACTGTATGGGAGGACACGACAATTAACATTCAAATCCATTTATTATTCTCAAGATTTCTTTTCCAACATGTACAGATTGATTGGTACTATTTTTTATGTCTCAATTTAGAAGAGAATGACAGTTTTCCTCAGTATTGCAGGGTGCATTTTAGCTTGCTCTAATGAAGACAAATTCCTCACAATCAGGAGCGTTCTGTTTATTAAGTGAGACAGATGGCAGCCTTGCTGTATTGGTAAGCATTCCTGGATTTTAAGCTTATTTGGGGTATACTAGTTTGTGTTCTCCTGCTAAAAAATGATCAATATTTCACAAGGAAGAGATGTCAGATTCTGTGTTTACAGAGTTTTTTGCAGCCTATACACAATTCTCTATTAGTAAGCTGAAAATCCAAAGGTTCCACAGAAAGGCAGGGAATACATTCAGGCAAATTTGTAAAACACGGTCCAGCAGATGTGTCTGTCTTTGCAGAAAATTAAATATCCGCTTCAGTTCTGGAGGAGGATGTGTGCAATTAAAAGGGATGTAGCACCCCTTCCTTTTCCTCGTCTCAGATCCTGAGTGCAGGACTAGGGTTCAAGGCCCCCAGCCTTTAAGCTGCCAGCTATAATGATTGAAGACAGGAAATTAATGCTGAAATGGAAAGTTCAAAATAAAATTGCATTGATCATAGGAATATATGCTAAATGCCCGCATTTTGGACTCTGTCCATAATTCCGAGAGTCAATATTAAAATATTACAGGAGTAGATAGGAATGTATTCAAATAGGATCTTATTCAAATATTACAGCTATAAAGCAATTCACAGTGATCTTCGTGATGTCTCAAAAAGGGTTTCATTCAGACTATTTTTGTGACAAACTACCTACTTTTCAGTGTTAACATGAAGACCTCAAGATAGGAAAAACTAGTTACTTTGCAGCACTCTAGAATATGGGAGAAATAGTGTATGAGTGAACATACAAATTACACAAGGACGTTATCTTCATATAAAAGCATCCCTCTTTTTTGTACAGTCTGGCTTCACACAAAAAAATACATGCCGTCTGAGGAATATTTAATCCTAGGAATACTAATAAAATGTTTCATTCACTTTTCATTTCTGTTGATACTGTCTTAACACTTGCTTCATACTTGGCTTCAGGGAAGGTTAACCTGTGTTCAGACTATGTTTTCTCCAAAGACAGCGCAATCTTTGCTTTAACTAACTGGGAAATGGTTGCAAGCTGCACAACACTCTTCATTATCTCCTAAAAATGACAGACTCTGCCTTCATTATATTTGCAAATGTTTTCATTGATAAATAACACAAACTTTAAAAGGGAAAGAATCAAGACAAGCCTTCATCCAGGTCAAATCTGTACAAATTTGGAAATGCAAGCGAAGCATGCTTCAACAGAAGACAACAAGCTCGTGTTCTGAATGTTGATGGATCTGAAATCATCACCAGCCAAAGAGTGCTTGGGATGTTTATGAAGGAAATTAGTGGCCCTCTGTTCAACTTCTAGCAGGGAAGTGAGATTTACGTACTAGAAGAAATGTCCTTCCTGACAGTCCCACCAAAGAAGACACAAATGGAGAAGAACTCAAGAGGGAAACAGCTCAAAGCCCTAATGAATTTCCCACTAAATGTTGAGGAATGTGGGCCCTGTGGATAAATAACTATGCACAGTGTTTTAAATATTAAGTAAGAAGAGAGAATGAAGGAGTTATGTTAAAAAGACTGCCAGTTCCCCAAAGAAATTAGCTTTTGTGTATCACTTTATACTAGCGGTGACAGAAAATATCACAGTTACATACTTTTTTTTTGTCTAGAAGTATTTACAAACAGCTTTACAAACTTTTATACACATTTCTAGATTTTCTTGTTTACTTTTAAATTAAGAGCAAAATTAAAAAGAAAAAAAAATCCCCAGAGGCCCCTAAGGCTGCAGTTTGTGCCTATACTTTACATTCATGCATGGCTTCTTCCTGGGAAGGGGAAGAAAAGAGTTTAAAAATGTGCAAATCACAGACATCTAGAGAGCTCTGCATTTAAGGGTTCCTAGATATTGACATCCATGAAGAATTGCCATTTTACTTCCCTTCAGATCACAGAAAGCTACTATTGGTGGGCTCAGGGCAAGACTGATAGAGAGAGAGAAGGAGCCATATACGAATTGGAACAATTAGATGAGTATTTTAGTGCTGGAACATCTGGCCAAGAAGAGTCATAGTTCTACTGCATATAGTAGTTCAAGCAATGTAAGGAGTTGCCATAGTAAGTTTTACATATAGCACTGCAAATGTTCTCTTTTACGCTATTAGTATTGGATTCCCAATGCATATTTTGATGTCAAAATTACATTTTGCTAACACAGTCTTGACCAGGCCCAGTATGATTCCATCAATCAAAAAATATTGACTTCCTTGAGAAAGACATATCCTTCTCATAGTTTTCACTGTTCGCTTTGTTTTTGTGCCTTAACACTAAACATTGTAAAAATTTTGAAATTAAAAAAGAAAAATTTACAATTTACAAGTGTCCATATAAGTAAATTATTCAAAAATTCAAGATCATCTACAAGGAGCTACCAAATAACAACGCTGATAATGAGCCTGTGGGAAGAATAATCCACATGCCGCAAGGAACGGATGAGGTGCTTCTTCCAGAACAACGAGTCACAAAGTTAGTCTTTTCTTCTGTCATCTCTTTCTTCACCGAGAGCAGAAGCCTTGAGAAAATGTTGATTACTTATTTCGACCTGAAAAGAAGAATATATGAGTTACTTAAAAATGAAAATGTCCATACCTTTGTATCTATCTTTTACTTTGTGAATATAAAATCATGCCAACTGAAAGGTTAGTAATGAATAAACAAGCAGATATAAAATCCTCTGGACATTAATTTCCTCAGCTGCAAGAAGCACAAATAAAGTCAAGAATAAATGGCTGGATATGAAGGGACAGCTTTGTATTTTGATTTAGTTCAAGATCAGGTGCATCACAATGGAAAAAAAAAAAAAAAAAAACATTTTTCAAGAAAAAATCCTGTGGGTGGTAAACCGTGCCTGAAGTTCTCAAAATAACAGATCCCTTTCAGTGCATTGTATTTTAACAGGAAAAGCTTTCTGTTCACCAGGTTATAAAATTCACACACGACCTGCTTATAAACACATACATCTGAACAGTATTCATATTATTTACAGTCCTCACCACAATCACATGCCCATATAAATCTGTACTTTCTCACATATCTTCTTGAAAATCATCTTTACTTGTGTAACCTAGAAAAACCTGCGATGCTCTTGCACAGTGATTTCCTAGTGGCAGAGTGTAGAGGAACATACAAACCAGACCCACAATCACACCAATCCCCCACAGGCTGATGACCGCTCCACTGGCTGCGCTTCTCAGTCACTGAGTTGGTCCGTGAGCAGGAGCTCCTATTGTCCTTAGAAACGCTATTTCTCCTGTGCAATTGGAGATTCAGTGTCTCTCCAGACAGGATTGCCCATGGCTATAGTAACAGTGGATCAGATCTAGTCATTCAAGAAAGAAATGGCAGACAGAGAAACTTTAACCTCTGGGAGCCATTAAAATAAATAAATAAATAAATAAATAAATAAATGACAATGTAAACCATTGTTGTTTTCTTCTTCTAATCCCTTTGTTTCTCTTTTCCATCAAGCAGCATGTGGAAAAAGTCCTCATTACCACCAAGTGACCTGGCTGTTGATGCTGCACTTGAAACATGAAGACACATAGTTTTATAGTCCATGTACTTTAGCTCCAAAGGGAACAGGGACTTTGTTAGTTTGTTTTGGTTTGGTTTGGCTTTTTTTTTTTTTTTCCGCAGATCTTAATTTAAACTACACAGTTCAGGGCAGTGATTCCACTCTTGCTTGTCCTGTAGCCTGATGAAGATACAGGAAGAACCAACAGCAATCAGACAAGCTATGATCATGCATATTTGCATGAAGAAATGTTCCTTGTGAAAATACGTTCAAGTTTAACCTCTTCCATTGGGTGAAAAGAACAGCTATTCTTAGACATGTTAATCATTAATAATTATGGTAGCACTAAGCACATATTATACTGAATACTGAGTACTAAGTAAACACTCAACATGTCTTCTGCTTGGTTTGATGAGGCCACAGAACCTTGTATTTTCAACTCGCTATGTTTAGTTAATTTGTGAGCGAAATAAGATGAAGGAGAAAGGGAAAAATGGATATACAGGCAAGCTATCATCTGTGAAAAGTATCATGCTAATCTTTCCCCATGAGTAGGGTGGTGAAGATGGCAAAACATTTGTAACACTTATTAAGGCACCTAATATATCTACCAAGCATTTTTCATGTTCACCTCCATAGAAAAGCAGTTTTTAACAGCTTGGATATGAAAAGTAAAACTTCTTAGGGAGACCCTCTGGATTCTTAGGCTATATAGAACTGCTGCTGCTGATAGCAATTAACTTACTGACAGAATCAAGCAGGTTGATGCTCTGCAGACAGATAAGCATCTGCAGATTGGCAGCTAGCACAATCTACTGACTATTCAAATCATTTCCATATCTTGGCTCTTAATTCAGACTTAGATCATGGATATCATGGATATTTCTCCGCTTTGAGCTACTTCTCTGTCAAAAAACGAGTTCTCTATTCTCTACTGAAAAAAACCCAAATGAACAGATTTTACAGAAACAGATATATATTTTTTTTCTGAAAATGCATTTTTTTCTCTCCTTTAGTGATAGTGAATTTATTTAAAAAGGCCTAAACATTTACTCACCTAACGTTTTCACTTGATGCTTTAAAATTAACCTTAGTGCAGCTCTAGAGATTAAAATATTTTATGGAGAGGTATTAATGTTGTAGCTGCAGCTTTCTTTTCTCCTGGATACTTATTTCACTTTTTCAGTCTCCAGCATCTCACTTGGAACTGTCAAAACTCCATTCTACTGTCATCTTTTCCACAAAAGATGCAGGAAAAACAGCATTTCATGAAACATTCGTGAAAATGCAGATTCCAGTATAGGGAAGCTAGTACTTCCAATGTAGTTAACACCATGTCAGATGCCAAGCCATTCATTATTGCTTATTTTCATATAGTAATACGATTCCTGCTCTAGTGTACGATGCACGAAAGGCCCAAAGGTAAATCTGAAGACAGAAAGCATCAGGCCAACAACTTACAAGCACCTCACAAGAATTTCTAAGTGAACATCTTCCATTTCACTAAAGTCCTTTGAAGTATCATCTGTTTGAAGTTATCTGAGCTTCTGCCAAAATACATGAACTGCTAATATCTTCCTGTACTTTAATTTATTCCAAATAAAGTGAAATGGTATGTATTTCCTAGTGGAAAATACTCCATAAAGTAGTGGAGAATACTTTGCTGGCAGAGACTATGAAAACTATGGTTTAACAACAGGAGCAAATAACTTAGGAAAAAGAGATAACGAAGTTCCAGTGAAAATCCACAGATAGACTTTAAGCTGACTAGTAGTATTTCAGCAAACGTTTATTTTTTCAGCAGCTGGACAAACATTCTTCTGCTTCTTCACATGTGGGTTAACCTCATTAGGGCTGATGTAGTAGCAGCCACACACCACCCTAGTTCTTGCTGACAAGTCAGCAAGGAAGTGACTCCTTCCTTTACCTTGCATTAAGCAGAAGCACAACATAGTGATATTTACCAATCCTTGCTTTAGCAGATATGCCCCCAATGAAAATTGTACTTACTCGCATGTTTTATGTGTACTAATTTTTAATTAATTTATAATTAAAACATAATTAAATTATTAGTAACCTCATGCCAAAATTATTTCAGGAGAGGGTTAGGTTTCAGTCCAGTTAGAAGGATTAATGTGGTCCCTTGGACCAGAACCTTACCTACGGGCTTTAGAGGCTTTAATTCAACATGTTCCTGGGGGGGTTGTCGGTAGGAGTATGTGTCAAGTCCACCTATGAAATCAACTGAAAATACAACAGTTCCAGAAATGAACAAATGGAAATGAAGATATGTCAACTTAAAAATAAATATGGACAAATTATATTAAAAAAAAAAAATCAAACTATTAAGCACATGCATATGTTTGCATACCAGGATTAATCAAATAGGTAAAAATCCTGTGAAACAGGGTCACAGAAGGCTCTACGCTCTGTCTTTGGGTCTGTTTGTCACTGTGCCTGGCAAGGCAGACTGTGAACCGAACCAGGAGATAGGCAGGCTGCTCCTGCTTGCAATAAGGAACCTTGGAACTGTGTAAATAGTAACCACCGGGAGTTATTGCAGCTTCTTTTTAGGGTCTTGGTATGTATCTCATATTGAATTCAGATCCAATTCCTTTTGAAGCATTTAGAAATTTAGCCTGTGGAAACATTAGAGAACTTAGTCTCTGTGAAACAACTTCCCTGGAGTTTTACAAATCCATGGAGTCACAGTAATGTAACAAAACAAAACAAAAAGCAGTGAAAACCAAAGGGGGGACACTGAGTTGAGATGAAACTTGTGAAGTTTATATGTAAAAAAGCAGCAGAATCTTCTATGAATGAGCTTCTGCAGACAGTAAATATTTTCAGAATCATCCCCCCCTTTGTCTTAAGATTCCTAAGTCATATATAACATGGAGATATGTGTTTCAGAGAAATTTTTATTTCTGTCTGCGGTCATGTTGATTTAGAAGGGCTTTTACAGTCCTAGTGTAGATCTGACAAATTAGAAATTTTTTGCCACATGGAAAGCAATTGCTGATTTTTGGCATTGCAAGAACACATTTAGGTTCTAGAAAAAAATAGATCCTTACTGTGTTAATCACTATATGAGTTCTTAATAAGAAACAGTCCCTTTCCAAGCAGTGTATTTCCTAGGTAAAAAATGGAGGAAGCTTTTGCAGATGAAGGGATGGAGAAATAACACTTGGAGATTGAAGGACTGAAGAAATCCCCCCTGGAATCTATGGAAATGCACCTGTTGTGTTTAATCACCTGTCCTCTTGAGTTCATAAGGGGGTAGCTTGGCTGAAAACTGAATTCAATGCACTTCAGTTATGGGCCGTCATCTTAGCTGCAAGGACATTTTCTTAGAACTCTGTGAGCAGGATGTAATGCTGAACAACTTGAATGTCGGCCCTATCCAACAGATACCCGCTTCCACTAAACTGTAACGAAGTGAAACACCATACATGAAAACTGACATAAGCACTCGTGGGATCTTTGCTGATACATTTTCAGAAGAGGTAACTTTTCAAATATCTGCTTGTCTAACACAATACAGAGCTACCGATTCATTTTTCACAAGAAATCATGTCCATTGTAATAGATTCTGGTTGTGTGCTTATGCACTGTAGCATTCTCTGCTCTCTAAATAGGATTATTTTTTTCTGAGGGCATGTGATAGAAGGAGTTAGCAACTACATTTTGAAGATAATTCAGAACCACTCATAATTTCTCTCCCACTGATAACAAACACAGTGCTCCTGCTTCTGCAAGTAGGAACAGAGCTTAGAGTAACTAGTGCTGCTACCACCAAATCTTTCAGAGAAGCAAATGAAGTTAATACGTATTAATGGCTGGCAACATAGATATGTTTTTGTCTGACAAAGAAAATATATTTAATAACACCATCAAAAATGTTCAGAGGTCAGGCATACACATAGATGGGGCTTCTTCTTTTGCTTTCCAAGATATGTGCTCTATTAGCTAAAGCTGAAGCTTGACTTAGACCTCACGTTATGACAATTCTGCACACAAGGCAATAGGATATGCTATTTTCTGTTACATAATCCATTTTATGGACATATAGTTGATAAATCTTTAATATGAAAATTCATTGTCAGTAATTTAAATTTCAAATTAGTTTTCTTTTAAAAAATTCAAGCTAATTTTACCCGATGTTTCCCCACTTATGTCTGCTAGACTCTCAGGAAAGAGACCACAAGGGAATGACAACCATTAAATACAGAGGTTTAAATTTTTATTCTCATTCTGTGTGGAGACATTAGTATATGCCTTTCAATTCAAACAGACATCTGAGATATCCAAATTTAATCAAATAAAACTTTATATGTAGTGAACTTCAGGTTGTGTACATGCATTCCTTGGTTTAAATGGTCAAGAGCAAAAATCTGTAACACTTGTATAGGTTTCCAAGGGGAAAACATTATTTTAAGGGTGATACTGAATAATTGATTTTGTTTATTTGTAGTCTGGTTAATGGATTATGTATGACACCTGCCATAAATTCATAGGACTACAACAAATAACTTCGGAAAGCTGCATATGCCTGCAAGAAAGTTCAATAAAAAGCACACAGGCACACACATTTCCTAGACAGTTCTGTAATTCTATTGTAATTCAGTTCTGTAATTGCCTCCTTCCTTGAATCCTCCCCCCCAAACAGCCCACATAGACACACTCACATGCACAAAAAAACCCCAAAAAACATAAAATACTATGACGTTGGCATGAGGGATATTCAGTCACTAGAAAAGGAATACCCCATGGAGTCTAGTTATTAAGTACAGTCATGCAGAGAGAAACTTAAAATCCTAGGGAGAGGATTTTTTTAGCACCCCACAGATAATAGCAGGTTACAGCAGAAACTAGTTTTTCTATCTGCAGCTGGCTGCAAAACATGATCCATATTCCCAGGGAATGGCTCCCTCGCCGTGTCACCCCCGTCCTGTGGCCAGGCTGGCTGCCTAATGGCCAGTGTGAAATGTGCTTTCAGAGTTCACTACCTGCTGCGCTCGCAGGTGCAAATCCGCACTGCGGTCCGCTGCAGGCAGTCTGTTAAAAGGATGTTCATTCACTCACGGGTCATCTCCGAAGAACAGTTGTCATCGTCTGCGTGAGTGAGTAAAGCACAGAACACTGCTGGCTGAAGAAGGTGAATCCGCTGTCACCAGTAATTTTGAAGGCTGTTCTTTTTTAGACAGCTGACACTTGGTATGCCTAATTACTATTAATACAGTGCATTCACTTATATGCCAGTTGCAATTTCCCTTCCTTTGTAGGCGGCACAGAGGCAACAGAGATGTGGAGAAAAAAGATCTTTTTTCCTTCCCTGCACTTTCATCCGAAGTTCAGCTTCTCTGGCAATGTCCCACTGGCCTGCTGGCCGCTCCTGTGCACAGAGCTGCAGGAGCTTGACAGCCCATCGGGATATTACTGGTTTCTCCCTCCCAAGCAGGCATGTCCGGAGGGGCGAGGTATGAAGGGAGCAGTGGTGTGTGGACCACACACTTCTTAGTAAATCCTGCAAGAGCAGCCTCTGGGAAGTCTCTTTTCTGAACAGCAACAATGTAATATAACACAATTACCTTAATTAAGAAAAGGTTGTGAGTGGTGGAGGGTGCATTAAGTTAGAGTAAGTCACAGTATGAAAAGGAGCCAAAGTCAACATGAAAGAAAAAACAAAAATTGAGAATTGATAACTCAGTATTAGATGCTATGTATAAAGTCAAAGCTTACTTCGGACTTTCCAGTGTTTGAATTTGTAGCTTATATAAACTTTACAGATACGTATGATTCATTTCCAGGGTCTCATTTTTTTTTTCTGTTGCCTTCCATTCTCAAGAGATACTCTGCCCTTATAGATGTCTAGTCTGAAATAGACAGATCAACCCAGTTATCTGTCAGCAGGAATACTATCTATTCTCCCGTCTTCATAAGAACTCTGAGCACCTGAGCCTCAAATCATGTAGCAAAAGAATCCTGTGTTTCTTTGCTGGGTCCCCAAAAATTTCATACACATGTAGATGACTGCAGAAGGGAACATGCATGCCAGACAATTAGGAAAGAAAGAAGTGACATCAGTAATAATATGTGACACAGTGATTTTTTTTCTGGTTCTATAAAGTGCTAGCTGACAGCAATCAGGTTAAGACAGGAAAAAATGACAGGAAATTACTAGAAGGCAACCATTTACATGATTTTTTATTACTAGAGGCTAGAATGGGAATATTTCAAGGTTCCACAGTAATTTTATCTGATTTGTCATTCCATTTTCTCTTTATTTTTTCACTCAGTGAGTGAGATGGTTTCTTATTTTAAAAACTGCCCCACATCGTAACACATGAGCACTATCCTGATCACCACACTTTTTTTTTTCAGGACTATGCTGCAAGAAGTTCCCTTTCTCAAGTTGCCTCAAAATGGTCCTGGCATGGAAATATTAACAGATGATCTTTGTTGCTGAACAATCTCCTCATTTTTTCAGTGCTCTGAGGTCCAACGTAGTAACATCAGGCATGCACAAGTTTTTATTCTCTAAGGATATTGATGGCCAGTAAGACGAAAGAGATATGAGGAATATCAAAGGTGATGGGAAGTCAAAGTGGCTCAGGCCTCATCACAGATCCATCCGGCCAGCCTGGAAACATCTTTCCAAAATGTTTTCTATGCCATGTCTTTGAAAGCTGTTGACAACCCTGCCATTCTCTTACCAAAGCTAAAAGACAGGCTGCCCCATTAGAATTTTTGTTATTTTAAACAAAGGATTCTTAGTCCCTAGCAGAGTATGATCAGCGCACATGAAGTCTATACACTTCATGTAATATCCTTATCAGAAGCTTATTAATCACTCATTCAGGATGAGGAAAGAATGTACTTTAAGCTGTAAGTATTAGGGATTTTTTTTATTTAAAGTTAAGCAAATATCCATTTTTCTTGACACTGCTGCCTGCAGTATGTCCTCATATTCAAAATTCAGATTGATGAGAATATGATTAAAATATATCATACTCTCTCTAAATACATTTCAGAGCCTATTTTTTTTAGCAGAGCAGCTCAGTCTGGGCATCAGCATCCCCTACATCTTGTCATGGTTGGCTCTGACTTATGTTATTCCTCTGCAACGTTGTCATAACAAAGTATTTCTGATTTCATATTTTCTTCCTACATAGGTAGCTATTCTGTCCCTCATTTTAATAATGCTACCATTTTCCTCCTTAATTTTCACCTTGATGACTAAAATACTTGCCTAGTTATTCATAACTAAAGGAAAAAAAAGGTTATAGAAATTATGCTTATAACCAGTTCAAACAAAGAAAGCTTTTTATCCCCTGTGGCTTATATATAAATGTACTATCACTCATTCTAAAAAAGATTGTTTGAGATAAAATTAATGCTTTGTGCCTGTGACCAAAGTGAATTACAAATAGGCCCAAATACATCTTCCTATGTTATTTTTATCCAGTAAGAAAATGCGAAAAGTGATTTTTTTTAGCTCACATTGCTTTCCCTAATTATTGATATTTCACCTCTCCAGCGTCCTTCCCCTTTTCAACCCCTTTGGAGCAGAATGCTCTGTGATTCCTTCTTTTTCCTACCATTAAGATACTGCCTATGCACTAAGTACGTTAGTGCAAGAAAAATGACCTATGGGTACAAGATGTTTTAACACCCAGAAATGACATCTGTGGACTACATTTCCTACCAAGGAAGAACCAGCGCCACTGAACCCTTGCAATGTGTGTCCCGTCAGCCCACTGACACGGCAGCTCGGGTAGTCAGGAAGAGCCACTATTTGTGTACCTAGGGGCTTCAGTCCTGCCTAAGAACAAATGATTTTGATGGTAAATGTGTCCACGCTTGCTTCGGAAGGGGCAGAACTCCGAAGCTGCTTTTTGAAGGCGTGCTTTGATGTTTTTTGTAGGCTGATTCAGGGATATGTGTAATGCATTAGTGTGCCTTTTTATTTCTGCTGAGTTTGATCCCATAAACTACAGTGCTCTTTTAAAAATGTTTAGAGTAGATGCTAGGACCAACAGGAATTGATCTCTCCCACTTACAGGTCACTGCTAATTTGCAAGTTAGGTATTTTGTTCCTTTAGATTTTTTTTTTTTCATGTTAGATGATCCCACGGGGCTCTATTTTTGGCATTTTGTTCTTTATATCCATAACAAGACTTTTGCTTCAGTTATTTGTTGGTATGATACAATTTATTTTTAAGACAACTTTTAAGACTCTCTGTCTTGTTATCATTTATCCAAGCATATCTCAACCTCTATTTCTTAGCTTAACTACATAATATGGATGCCTCATTATGTGAAATTAATTTCTCCTTAATAATGCAGCCCTTGTTCAGCTCTGTAAATTGAGCATAAAATTCCTCCAACAACATATTTATAAGATCAAATACATGAGATAAAGTCATGTCTTTCAGAACACTTGTGCATTCAGAGTAAAGGACTTTCAACACCCCCACCCCCCCAAAAAAAAAAGTTTGTATCTTCTATCCACAGCAGCGGAACTGCTGTGTAGAATGGAATGTCACTGTAAAAATACAGGCTATGGCACTTGAGGGACCCTTAGTACCATTGAGTGATTTTTGTTCCTGTCTTCCAGGGATGAAAATTGCCCCTGAAATTTCCTGCCAATATCCTCTGTGATTTATATGAGGCAAATGAGAGAGAGGCACCGCAAAGATCGGGCAGCTCCGGGTCAGGCAGGAGCTGCTGAGGGCAAGAGGGACCCGCTGCACAGCAGGTCTTTGCGGCCAGGAGGGATAAGGACGGGGAGACTGATCAGAGTTTGCTGCAGTGCAAGAAGCCAGTAAATTGGCTGAAACTCACGATAGACGCATGGTTCTCCTACCACGCCGATACAGACAAGGGAGGAAATGTCACCAGGCTCTCATTGCTATTCTCTATGATCCATAACTTTGAGTTTGCAGTTTAAGAAGTGTGTGAGTTTAATCCAATTAATTCTGACTTTTCTCAAGCTCAGTGTTGCGATTTTCTTTGGGAGTTCACTATAAAAAGGTCTATGCATAACCACTTCAAAGCTCTGGCTCGCTTAAGTTCTGTCACATTCAGCCTGTGTTGCAATTTTTCTTGTCATTCTTTTATGTTCATACTTTTGATTCTTTGCTTTAAAATCTGCTTAATGTCTCTGTCCTTCTGATGTCAGTCAGTCTGAATTTTATTCCTCCCTGGCCCTTTCTTCCTTTATTAGTATCTGACTTTGCTAGGGTGCAGGTATAGGCTACTGTCTTGAACTTGACACACATGCTAAAAGACCTACTTCCAGAAGCCTGAGATGCTGCGTACCAGCTTTTCCAGGAGGATTCTGGTCCAGGGATATCATTCTGCCTCCACTTTCTGCACATTACGCACACCTTTGCATACCAAGTACATCATGCTTTTAACACTGCTTTCCACTTTAGACGAGAAAATTTCCATTTCTAAATCCTCCTAACCAGTTACCATCCCGCCTTTGCCCCCACAACTATCACTGAAATTTTGCACGAAAGTCCAGCTTCATCACACAACATTGCTCCTCATCAGCTGGCACTGTATGCATTTTCCTTCCTTTGTGGATTCTGCTGACAAAGTATGGTGCTCACCACGGCACATCTTCCAGGGTTACAACTTCTCTAGACTCCAAACTATCCTTTTTCCTTCTGTTAGGCAGACCATGCTGCCTCTTTTGCTGGAGCCTTCCTCTGTTAATCCTAGCAGGAACTCCCCAACTCTGCCTCTGACTGGTGCTTCTCCTGTTTGGTTCATCAACGGGTAAGTTGTGAGGTCTTACTGTGCCTCCCTTGAAATCAGGTGTACAGATCAGAAGCACAAGCAGATAAACTCTTTCTGGGACCTACAGATTCTCAGCCATCTTTCAAATTTTCTCCTTCTGAACTAGCACAAACTAGTAAGCTCTTCCAATTGTTCTTGCCTATAGCTTTTTTTCCAGATGGAAGCCAGAAAAATAAGCCATTTGTTGATCATGGTCATGTCAAGCATCCCTAGCCCCAGTAGATGCACTGTCAGTCCTTCTGGGGTGCCCTCAGTCTTCTCCAGGGCTTCTAATCACCCAGTATTTCAGAGCCTTTGAAGAAACATCTAGTAAATCAATTAATTAATCACACCCAAGGGTAGCTATGAGTAGTGGTTTGCCTCTGTGAGCACTTCTTTGTTAAATGAGAAACCTATTGTGCCTCACACTGTTACTGCTTCTGTCCTGCTCTTCACCTTCAAATTGACTAGCTGGTCTCTTAATATCTCTTTTGGCACAGCCATCTTCCTCAGCAGCTCAAATAAGCCTTCAATAATTGAAAATATGACTATGTCAGACAGGGAACTTGAGCCAAAAACTTAGAACATGTAAATTTCGAGCTTATAGAGGCCAGTAGTCTTTGTATGTATAAGGGAGTGAAAAATATGTGTCAACAAATACAATGGCTACAAAGTGATTTTTTTCATTTCTAGAAAATCTATATTGTCTTAGGGGACATGTGATTAGATGACAGATGCAAAAGTGAATAGTCTGTAACAGAATTTAGTATCTCTTTTGAAGCAACCAGAGAACCAATCTTTTAATGATCAAGAAAGTTAATGCAATAATGACCTCATAAATGACCAGTATAAAATACTTTCCTGAAAAAAAAAGAAGTAAAAGATAGATTTTTATGAAAACTTTGTTTGAACTCGCGAATTACAGTCCTTCAAAATAACACATTGTCCTAATTAACAGATTGATCATGGAGAAAAAGAAAATCTGTGGAATCCAATGCAAAGAAATGAGTCATGATATGAGTGGTAAGAGTCACATAGCATCACATAGCTTAGATTAGCTGGACCTAAAGATCTGAACTGTAAAAGAGTTCAGAGGGAAAACCAAAAAAAAACCCACAAAAACCAACAAACAAAAAACCAAACAAAAACCCTGCACACATGTACTGAGACTGTAAAACCAACCATATATGCATTGATTCAATAAGGCATAAGGATGTAGAATGAAGTCAAAGGAGAGTCCAGATATGACCTAGGTCACAGAGCAGTGGTAAGAAAAGACTTCTCATGATAAAGAGCTATCAAAGCAGATAAGCAACACAGACTGGATAAAATAAATATAATGTAGAATCTTTGAAAAATAAGTTTCTAGAAAGAGGTAATAAATTTCATTTGACCAACTTCCTCAGCTGAAAAACTGTATCAGCTGGATCAACTGATTTAATAACAGGTTACACCTCTTGCTTTAAAATTTCCTTCTTTTATATCTTGAAACAATTAGGGCTATATACGGCTATTATCAGAAAATCTGGAAAGTACAACATTTAGATAGCAAAAACAGGTTTACAAATAGGAGGAATTTAGGAAGAGTATTATATGAAGGCTTGAAGATGATATCAGAGACACAATAGAGAACCAAAGAAATGATTATGGGAAAAAGTAAACTGGATAGAGAAAAGAGGTTATTGAATTTTTTTTATGTTTTAATGTCCTTTCTCTTGTCCACTGATTGTGGCTCTTCTAACAACACTTTTTGATATTTGCTCTGTGCTAGTCTTTCTTCTGCTTTGATTTCATAAATAACGAATATTGTTATGTCTTCCTTTTTCAAAATCAAGCTGGCTACTTCTCTTGGTGGAATATTTTGCTTCCCTATATATTTAATCAATTTAGACCTGAGACTTTCAAAGTTGGCTAAATATAAGGATAAAAAATTTTCACTTAGGAATTTTCACTTTTCTAAATTTTGATAGAGTTGCCAAAAACAACCATCTTTCAAAATTACTAAAAAAACCCTTCCAAAATTAACTTACTATTACCTGAAATTCATAACTTGGTTCAATATACTTCACTGACTCTTATGCTGCTTAGCCATCTCTCCTTGAATTTACACATTAGCTGATTTGCAAAGTAGTTGAGCTGTTTGGAAGGCTTTGGGACCTATAATGTATGATTTTTTTCTCTAGGATATTCTTTTAAAACAAGAAAACAGAAGTTTGGCTTTCTCACTACTGTATCTCAAAGCTTAGTGTTGGTAGGAAAGGACTGTGAGCAAACCTTAGCTTTTCGGACAACTCAATGACAGTCTCTCAGCTTAGCTGATTTGTATAGATCTGTTTTCATTCCTGATGAAAAAGGCAAGGAACTTCTTTCCTATAAAATGAAACTTTAGATTTGCTCTAACGTTCTTGCTTTGTCACATAGGATAGGGGCATAAAGCAAAAGGCACTGAGAGCTCAGATCCCTAAATTGCTAATTCACACATAACTCTTTTAAGTGAAAACATGCTGAGATATTTATAACAGGAAACAGTGGGAATATTTGTCTCAATTGCAGCCATTCGGCTCGCTGAATCCCAAGATTCCTTTCCAGCACATAGTCAAGACAATTTATGGTGGGCTCACTGCAGGTGTAGAGCCTGATTAATTCTCGGTTAATGGCCCCCTTAGCTCAGCACGCCGTCTCGCTACACGGACTCACCATTCAGCCCAGCTTCATGTGTCCCAGCCCGAGCGCAGCACTGCAAGTTATTGTAAGACTGAGCTCTTCGGTCTGATGCGCTAACTGGGATAATGGAAATTATCACTCAAGCAACAATAACTACGAAATAGGTGTTATTTAAACGGAGACCAGAAATGAGAAGAATCCATTTGCATAAAACTTAGGACTTGAGTAGCTGACAGTACTTACGTAGAAGACTGGGAGTCTGATACACTTCTTTTCAAGTTCCACAAATTAAAACAGGCACAAAGCTGCTGCCATTTGGAAATTAAAAAAAGTATAAGATTGGGAATGGAAGTGGAAAATGGATTTGAAAAGAGACTTAATTTTAATGGAGAAGCTGGGTGAAAGCTGGGGACAGGAGCAGGCACTACTTGGGCCTGTGTGTGATGTCAAGTGGAAAGCTCAGGAGAGGGAAGCTGGATGCCGGAGTAAGATTGATTTAACAATAGATGCAATCTAAGTGAAAAGGCCAAGGTGCTGGCAACTAGGGGCTGGAAAAGCATCCATTTAAAAGCAGATTTAATTTAAACAGAAAGGCCAAGGGGGTGGAAGGTGGAGACTAGAATAAAATCAATATTAAATTAGCTAAGTAGAAGCTTGAATCAAATCAGCCAGTTAAAAAAAGGAACATACTAGAAGTATTTGGGAGTATGGAAGCAATGCAGTGGCCTAAGAAACATCAAGGAACTCTCAATAAACAATAAAATGCCTCTATTTAGAATCACACTTTCATGTTAGTAAGTTATCTATTCATTATAGAGGGTATGATTTCCAGTTTAAGAATAACTGTACAATTATAATTCTTAAGAATATCTTGAGCATTTTTGTATATATACATACATCAAGTTCATCCATATATATATATGAAATATAGCATATTAATATAGAATATAGAATAAACAGCAGAAAAGCCTAACACGGATTAAATTTGCAAAATACGAATTTATGAGGTAGCAATTAACTCGTTAATCTCTCCTTTCTGGTTACCAGTCTGGATATTAACTTAAAGCCAAGGAGACTCTGTATATGCCTAAATTTGTAATAGCACATATATATCGTGTGTATATATGTATGTATGCATATGTGTGTGCATTTTTGTATGTATTATCTGAATAGGTAAGAAATGTCTAATATATGACATAATTCTCTTCTGAACCATGGGAGAAATACACTGGTAGCTTCTGTAAATAACATAATGACGTTAATTTTCTTTCCAAACATTTTTAATTTTTTGACCTGCACTCCTAAACCTATATACAAATATATATATATATATATATATNATATATATATATATATATATATGTTCTACAGTCAGAATATATATGTATACAGTCTACAGTCTCTCTACATATGTTCTACAGTCAGAATTCATGGCTGGATGGAAGCTAGTGATTGTAATTTTGTATCATTCTGCATCTAAAATCTCACACATTCTTAAAAAAAGAAATTACATGCTACACTCCTATTTTTGTAACATTCTGATTTTTTTAAAAAAGGAAAAGGATGAGAAAAAAACTCTGACGATTGAAGTACGGTTATATTTCTCCTACCTGTAGTGCTGGGCAGCTGGATCTGGGTATGTGGCTTGTTGCAGACACATGAGAGTATTTCAAAGCCATTGTGTGTGCTCACTGCTACTGCTGCCGTTTACTAGAAGTTTTGGAGAATATCCAATAAGACTCGGGCTCTGTGATTATTTCCCACTGAATTTCATGAAAAATTCTCCATCCTCTGCTTATTGGAGAAACTGTGGGAAGGCACTGAAGAACTCTTATAATCTGAGTGATTTACTTTATCCCTTAACAGAAAATAAAAGTTCTGCTAGGTTGCATGAAAATGATATCAAGACTATTAACTCCATACCTATGGCCAGGCAAGTTAGTATGATATTAAAACATAATTAAGCTTGACAAAGGAAGAAGAAATTTGAGGCAAATTTATAGCAAGGAGTGCT
The DNA here is from genome assembly GCA_013398735.1 of Nothocercus julius. Taxonomy (NCBI): domain Eukaryota; kingdom Metazoa; phylum Chordata; class Aves; order Tinamiformes; family Tinamidae; genus Nothocercus; species Nothocercus julius. The sequence continues at coordinate 654,689 of VZSV01000166.1, read as the reverse complement.
ATAAAAAAGAATATATATATATATATACACATAAATATAAAAACTGATAGCAATGAGTTTTACTGAAGGGACACAAAAATACTTTACTCCAGTAAGTGGCTCAGATATTTGGGGAGAATTTCTTCAAGTTATTTGATTCACACCTTGCTGTAGGCTATGCTTTATCAATAAGAAACTGGAATTAGCATACACTGGTCTTTTAGTTGTTCATTTGCACTTAGTTCACACTCTAAATGAATACAAAATAAATGTTAAATTCTTCATTAAATGTATTTTACTTTCAGGAAGATAATTTGAGAACTAGGTGTTCTTTAACTGCCTATGAGGATTAAAACTGGAACTGAAGACTGTCTTGTACATTTTGTCTGGGGAAGGTCAAAGCAGAGAGTAATTTTTTCTTAGTTTTTTTTCCTGTGACTGATTCTTTGTCTATATTTTTAAGCACAAAGAAAAAGAGGGAGGAGGGGGAATCATGCCTCTACCACAGACTTTTGCCATTGATTTAGCCAGGATCAAGATGTCTGTTTTTAATATTTATATTGTTTAACTCCTTTAATTTTACAGCAAGTCAAAGGCTCTTGGTTGTTCCACTTACATCTGTACACCTGTTTCCATAGGAACTAGGACAAATGCCTGCTCAGACAATTGTATATTCTAATGCAAAAAGAGAATAATAATAACAAAAATATGTAGAGGCAATTTAAAGAATAAAATATCCCCGCTGTATTTGTTGAAACGTTAAATACTTCAGAATTCATTGTGTCAGTTGAGTGTAGGAGTGAGATTGTGTGTTCTGCTAATTCACATGTTAAGGCTAATGATAAGTAGGAGGGCACCAATGGGATTGTAAGACATACGATGTCATTAGACTAACAGGTTTACCCTTTATATTTCCGGCATTTCTGATAGTGCTCTGACCTCTCCTCTGGTTCATAGGGTGTGTCTGCAAGGTGATGACAGCTGGTGCTAACTGGGAACCCTGATGCTCCCTGGGTCTTATTAACCCCTGAAACGGGTGCAGCATCTTGCTAGGAGGAGGGGGAAGAAGAAAAGGAGGGATGCTCTGCCATCTGCCAGATGAGCTGTAATACTCATTGGGCTCCCAGGCATCACAGACCTCATCTGAAACTGGTTGCATTAGACTCTCCATCTCTGTAAGAGTCCTCAGTTCCAGAAAACTGTTCAGTTTAATGGCCACATGGACTACATCTCAGTTATGGATCCCTTTCAATTCCATGCCTAGCAATACTCTGTTCTGTTGTTTTATCGAAACTGGTTTATCAAAATTCTGGGGTTCGGGGTTGCTGCTCCAGATGAACAGAAACATGCAGATATCTTTTCTTCCCTCCAGAGTTGTTGATAGTCATTGCTGTTTTATAGAGATGCCAAAGCCAGGAGAATACTGCAAACCTGGCAGCTATAGTGCTGTTTCCATGCCAGGCACTAAGACTTATTATCACTTTAAGTCTGTTTCAAGCATGTTCAAACACTAGTCATTAACAACACAGTGTGTTTCGGTGTCCGCAGTCACTGCAGCCTCACAGGGAGGGCAGAGGCCCAGAGATTAGCTGTGCTGCTGGTTACCGCTTAGAAAGTTTCAGAAGTCTTGATTCGCAGTTAGATCTTCTGAGAGTATTTGATTCTTCTAATGCCCTACACAAGTTTAGTGCTGCATCTTCCTGCCATTTTTTCTTTTTGTGTAAAAATTCTATTTTCAAAGATGCAATTGGACTCAACTATATGGGAAATTGCTGTTGATGTAAAAAAGATTAAATAGCAGGATCCCAAGACCTGCTTAGTTAAACACATATATGTATTATATATAAAAATATAGTCACAGATACAGACATGTATTAGTCTGTTGCTAATATTTGCTGTTGCTAATTCTCATTCCTTCCTTATGTAAAAGCATAAAATATTATGAAAAGTTTATAATTGCTGGACATAATGTGTAACTGCATATAGTAAAGAAAAAGTGAGAAATAGTATATTCTAATGAGGATTTGTTTAATAATAGCAGGTGGTTTTCACTACAGATATCTAAGTATAGAGGAATGCTTCCTATTTTAAAAAGATTCATCTTTTGCTCTGCTATGAAAATTCCTGAGCTCTGAATACAACTAGTATAGGGAAGAGGCAAAAATTTTCCATTTCTTGTTTATTAATTTTGCTTTTGTAATGGCTTTTGCTGGATAAAGCTTTCCCTTTCTAACAAATGAAAGCCCTTTCCTTTGTTCTTGCTCATGCACAGAAGAGGTTTAATCTTCCTTAGGATGGCCATTTGGTGTTTCAATCTTGTCTTTATAATAAATTCTGAAATCACAACTGTTCTCTTGTTTCTTTTCCCCTGTTTCCACTTCTTTCTCCTTGTATACTTTATATGCAAGTCAGCTTTCACTTCACAAACTCACATACAGTACAAAACTATCACTTTCAACATGTGCCAATGTCATATTTGTAATCTAGTATGCAATAGCAATGGTTCTATCAATTGTTTCTCAAAATAGGTCAGAAAATATTTATAAAATATAATAATGTATTAATAATGTATAACAATATATTTTGCCTACTCTCCAGACTCCACTTTATTAAAACCATTCAGTAACACTGACAAGGTGGTAACAAGCTTCTGAGTTCATTTTTAGCAGAAAATGATTCACAAACAGGATAGTGACAGGCTTTTATGATTACAGATCTCACATGTTCTGTTCCTTCAAAAGGGCTTATATAGATTGATAGAGCTACAAAGAAAGAAATGAAAAAAATGAAAGGAAGAGATATAAATAGACTTTTTCATTAGGATGAATGATGGAAGGTATTAACCCCACTACAGCAGTGCACCTTTTACATGTCGACTTCTTTACTCCTTTTGACCTGCTATCATCTTCCCTCTAAGTAAAAGTTAACTATAGTCTGAAACGTAAGTAAGGTGAGCAATGGCTGGAAATAAATGTTTCCTCAAGCATTATTCCTGTACAGAAAAGTGTCCATCAGATGAAATGTCAGCCTCAAAATCCATTTAAGCACTGCTCAGAGGCTAAGCAGGCAATTATTATTAATTTTTAAGTCTGCCTGAGAGGTTTCAGACCAAGAACTGGGGTTAACTTGATACACTGAATATTGCAGAATACGTTTAATTAGGGAGACAGTGACTCTCAGATGGCTGAGGAATTATTCTGTGCAAACCACTGCAACACTACTATGGAATAGTAGCATTTACCCGTGGAAGCATCTGCATCATATTAAAATGCATATGACTAATCTTTCATTGCAGATTCTCCAACTTTTACCCTAATATAATCACTGTCTGCTTTTAACCTGACAGTTCTGAAGCACTACTGTACTTATCTCTTACATAAAATTTAGTTTATTATGCTGTAAGTTAACAATGAGAATTTTTTCAGAATGACTCCTGTTCTTCTCAGCTAATTGCTAAACCAAATCATCTGTCCACTATGTCTTACATGAATGTTTCTTCATTTAAAACGGATCTGTGGAATCGATATAAATGATAGAACATTGTAACATGCTCCAGGATACTAACGAATAAATAGGGATTAAGACAAAAATTAGCACAAAGGGTTATGTAGTTGCTTTTGACTGACTTCAGAAGCTCATATTAAAATATATATATATATACATATATATGAAATGGGAAATTATTTAACTCTCTTGGTTGTAAAATCTGCCAGATGCATCCATTCAGCCTCCTTGCCTGCCTTCCAGCATCGGCTGGCCTTGACACATGATCCTCTGCTTACCAAAAAAATCAAGTCCCACAGGTATCTGGAAGGTTATATGTAAAAGTACAAGTGAAAAGGCTAATGGAGTCCAATCATAATGAAGACCATACAGAGAGAATTAGACTGTACTTTTCAAGATGGGTAAAATGATTTTCAGAAAAAAAGATAACAAAATACTGTACTCAGGTCTGACTTTGGTAGTGAAGACAAACAGACATTAAATGTAAGTGTAATTCTGCCACACAGAAGGAGCGCTGGGTTGATTATGGATAGTATATCACCCTAACACCTAATGCATTTTATTGTTTAGCAAACATATCAACAGTTCTCCATTCACAGTGAGTTAAATTTCCCTTGGTATCATATGGCACGAAATTCTCAAAGCTGGTAAGACTGGCAAGCAGTCGGAGAAAACTGGAGAGAGCCCTGAATGTCAAAGACAGCCCTTGCCTTGACACTTCCGAAGTGCACACATAAGTGAGCAAGGCCATTAACTTGACAACAACCCTCTTGTGAGAGCTTGAGCACCTAGTGCATGTGCTCTCTGGCAGATGACTGTATTTTCCAAGAATGTATTATACACTTTGGTGGAATTTTTCTGTTTCTTTCACACAGGCCTAAAACACTGATGTGTGAAGCACAGCAGTAAGGACTAAACAAAACCAACAGGAATATAGACACACTTATATAAAAAGTAAATGGTCTGACTTCCCAGCTACAAACATATCTGTGCCTGCATGTGTATGTGCATGCCCATGCATTACCATTCTGCTAACTAAACATAGTGAAATCTCTGTCTTCCTAATGAATCTCCCAGTCTTCCTAATCATCTGATGATGCCCAAACACTCTGTGAACTTTGTTAGCAATTGTGCCATTAAGTTTCCAGATACCAGTGTGAAGTCCTGGCTCATCAGAGGCAAATGAATTGTCTCTTGATTTCCCTAACAAAAGACCCTATTATGCATCTTGAACTAGACTTCTGCTGTGCTGCCATTCTATCCTTTACTGTTACGCTGTGTCACCAGTTCCTGACTAATCAGCAATTCCTAACTATCTATGGAAGCATGTTTAGCTTTTTCCCCACCTTAAGACCTGCATTTCAGGTTGTTTCACCAATTGTTCCTGTTTTTAATGTACAGCGCCAGTTTTTACCCAGGTTTCTTGGACTATTGCTTACTACACTGTGTACACAGAACACTTAAGACCCCTTCCCATTCAGTATTGTCTAAGAATTTCTTTGATATATTGAGCGGAACATAGTACAGTGTGCAATACTGGAAAAAAAAATCGTTTAAGGTTCCTCACACTGTTTTCAGTCAAAGAGTCTGTTTTTCCATCAGAGGTATGAATTAATTGAATTATACTTTCAATAAGATTTTCAAGATATAACCAAATGCTTTTCTCAGATGAGAAGTAATTTATTTTCCTTTTTTTTTTCATTTCACCCACTAGTGCTAATTCTACAAAGAAACAAACAGCTATGTTAAGTTTTATGAGTGCTTATGAATAAATATTTTATTGTATATTATTTATCCTATAGCTGTAAAAGTAATTTTATTCTTGCGTTTGTTCCATTTTTTTTCCCTCTAGAGATAAGCATACTGCATAACTACATATATATGAGAGGGAGTAATTGACATCATCACCCATTCTCCTTTTTTTCAACAGACTTTTTTGCAGATTTGCTCCTCTTTGCTCAGCCAGTATCATTCTAATTTCAGTTCTGCTTACAGACAATAAGGACAGTCTGTTATTTGGGGGCTTTTTCAGGCAGTCATCCTCATCCCTTTGCATGCAGCAACCTTGTTAAGCATTCAACATATTCCGGTTTTTGAAATGCTCATTTAAAGATTTTCAATAAATACTTTTTAAATGGAGTTCACACTTCCAATACTTTTTCCAAAATGGATGGAGATATATTTGGGTTATATCTCTATCCATCTATATATATTTGTATATATATCTGGGTTTACTTCATAAAGGCAGTTTAAGAACATAGGGTCAGCAGCCCACATACACAAGCCAGTTAATTGCATTGGACATGTCTATCTGACCGTCAGTGAGAGTGGTGCTGAACACTGTAGATGGCTAGACCTGCCATCTGCATTAACTTTCCAGTCAAAAAAATGATCATTAAAAAGGAAACACCATCTTCATGAACTTTCACTCATACATAAAAATGTATATGTATGCACTATGCTTTCGAGCAGTATTACTTTACGGCATGTAAGCAGTTCACAGACCTCTATCAATGGGTTTAATAAGTGTGATCGTAACATCTGCAGTACCCAAATAAACAGGTATTTGAAAAAAAAATGTGTGCATGAATGCCACATTCTCCAGTTTTTCAGATTTTGTTCTACATCTTGGTAGCCAATGCAAGACTAAGTCTCATCCCAGATCATGTGGCTCCAGAAATGGATAGGAATGTATCAGTACTTACAGCTGTCCTCTTCCTCCATGAAAATACTGATCACATAGCACGCATAGACAAACCCAATCAGCTGCATGAAAGAAGAGGAAAAGAAAACATTAGGACACTTTGATCACTTATTAAGCTTTCCTTACATACCGTACTATATAAATACAGGTGTCACTGCCATATTTAGAAAAAAAAAAAGCTTCTATTGCCTGAATTTCTATATAAATATCAGTGCATGTGATCACAAAAAGCTAAGCCCAGCAGACTCTCTGCTCATGCTGCATTATATTCTAAAATCTTTTCCCCTTTTCCAGACCGACTGAGACCATACATAGTATTTTGAATAATACTGTTTGAAGACAATGAGATCTAGATGCTCAGCTGTTGCTTGCATTCCTTTGTTTGTTCGACACCTCACACGATTTTATCCACATGAACGCTAGCCCCCTATGCACTTAATTTGCATGCTAAAATGTTAAAACCTTTATTGGCTGCTAAGGAATTAAGCCATAGTCAAGTTACTGCAGAATTCATAAGAGTTTGTGAATCTGTGTTATATGAAGAGTTTCTGTGAAAAACTGCATGGCAAAAGTTTAATATACTGTGTGAAATGTCACGATGCTGCTAAGCTGTAAAACATGTAAAACAGGAAATACCTTCTCAGCAAGGCCTCTCTGTAAATCACATTGACTATGAAAGAAATGAGCAGACTGATTTCCCCAAAGGACAAAACCAAAAAATATCATACCAGTGTTTTAATACTAGCTCCAGGAAAAAGTTCTTCCTCAACCTGTTTCTGTGTGGCTTGTGCTACGGAGTGGAAAGGATTAAGATTCTCTGGAAAGAGGAATAGAAATTTTGCTCATTCCTTTTCCATGTTGATAAAATGTTTCCTTCTGACTGGCACCAAGAAGGAGAAAATTCCACAAGGCAAGGAAAATCTATTAAACTGCACTACCGACACCTAGTCATGCTTGAGAAAATACTGTTTGTGCAGCTGTACTCAGTCCATGCTATCTGAAAGCCTTGAAAAGATTGCTTGTGAGAGATTTCTAAAATAACCCAGAGATTAGTATTTTTTTAAAATCCTTTTGGTCAGGCCCATTCAAAAAATCTAATTAAAATAGTTCTTTTAAGAGCGTCACGGATCAGCCATCTGAGAAAGAGGTGATTTAATAGTATCTAGACAGGTGTAAGCTCCTCCGGGGGTGCTGAGATCATTCCAGCCTTTCTTGTTGGGCTTTGCTAGCAGCCTTGCAGGCACTTCCAAGAGCCTCTCTACAGACAAAAACCTCGTCTACACCAGGAAATTCAGGGGAGTTAAGATGAGTTAACTAAAGCTGTAAAAATCAATGCACGTAAGATAAAGTATATTAAATCCCTGTGTGTCCTTTCCCATTCAAAAATAAAGTGGCCTTAGTTCACGGTAGCTTAATCCTCCTTCAAGGGATTAATCTTCCCCAGGGGGGATGAAGCTGCAGTACACTAAAGCCAAGTTCCTTGTAAACGAGAGCTGCCACGCTGCGGAGGCACCGTCCTGCCACGGATTCCTCTCGGGATACCCCCCTCACTGGTGCTTTCCGAAGGAGTGTGTGTGAGTTTCATCCAACTTTCCCTTTGCTCTGAGCTGGCTGCAGCATTGACAGTTTCACGACGTAACTTCACTGTAGCTCTGAGCGAGCTAAGTGCCAACCAGCGCCCAAACAGCCACGGAATAACCCCAGTTAGGACAGAGTTGTGCCTGGTTAGTAACTCCTGCTAAGCAGAGCTTGCTGGCTCACGCACAGGGTCGTGGCAACGGGGTACGCATGAGATATACCATAACACTCCACCAAATGAATAAACACTATAATCAAGATGTTAATTGAAGGTTTATCAGCAGAGCAAAATACTTTTCTGGGTCAGAGTTTTGTGGGTTTGACACTGGTTTGCATGGGAACGCACAGAGAATAATTTCAGCACTATAGTTTCCATTCATTGAGGAGATGTGTAACGCTCACAGATAGTGAGGGTGTTGCTGGATTCCACCAGGGCATATCCTCCCAGCATAGAAACAGATTTCCACTCTAATATGTAATAATCTACTTGGCACAATGAAGAAAGTGACAAGAAAGAGCTAAAAAAGGAAAACTTCTCTCCAAGAAAGTATGGAGTTGGAAAGTCTGTGTTTTTTTTTTTTAACAGTTTTTTTTTAACATTTCGGTCTTTCCATAGATCTTCACTTTAAAGTGAATTTTTTTCCCACTCACTTTAGTGTCTGAAGCATACTTTGTTGTAATGTCTTTACCTAATATCTGATCTTCTTTCTTCAAAATCAGCAGCCTCTCTCTGCTTCTCAGTATTTCTTTATAATTCTCAGCATTAGCAGTTGCGCAGTTAGCGTTGCGCAGTCAATCAGGTTGAAATCACAGCTACATGCCATGTTTATGGCATATACTTATTTAAAACATATCATTTCTACCCTGCCTGATTATTTACTAAAAACTGCAGAAATAAAAACATATATTCACCCAGTCTCAATTATGCAGTCTTTGGCAGGAAAAAGGGAAGATCAGCTATCTAATTATGCTGGAAAGCTTCTTAACTCCCTGTCCTCCATGAATATCCTTCTGTGATTAAACGAGAGAATGCATATTTCTAAAAGAATAAACCTACAAAGAGAAAAAGAGCCCTTTAACATCTATTGCCGGGTGTAATGGACAGTAATGTTTAGCTTGTAACCAACATACTAGCAATTACAATTGGGCAACTGATAACTACAGCACAATTAACAAGAAGTGATAAAGTGGGAATACACCCTTCTGCAGACTGGACTTGTCTCCAGATCTTTAAACAGAGTTACATCCACCACAGTGTGAATAATTTTATAAATGAATTAATTAAAACTTCTTCCCTTGCTTTATTGATGGACACGCTAATAAAATATTTATTCCAACAAATTACTTTTGCTATCTTGATTAACCCAGCTGCTGTTTAATTAATAACGTTATGCTCTTGTGAACCCATCCAGCCATCATGTTAATTGCCAATTTGCAGTGAGCTGGCTGATGTGTGCTGCCTGGCTTCTCGATATTGGAAGGGTTGGCTATTGGCCTGGCACCAAGTGATAGACTTAAACCTGTTGTTCTCTGATAACTAAAGAAAACATGAGGCAAATGACATAGAATATATCTAATTTGCTCATCCTGGTTTTCAATAAGCATTCAGAGGGATGACTGAGCTGGTTGGAATGGGATGTCTGGGTTATCTAAGTTCTCCAGCACCTAAGGAGCAAGTGAGAATCTCCAGCTTGGTCCTGAGAAGAATCCACATGCCAAAGCGGACTTGTCTTGGCAATGTTGAGCCTCAAGACATAAAAGCCTTCTGGGATCCCTCCCCTGTCCATGGGGTTGCCCTTCTCATCTGCAGAGCCCAGTTTAGAAAACTTCCTCAGAAGACACTTTCTGAAGAAAATGAGATGGGAAGCTGCTGGTGTCCCCGATTTTGTCCAGCTGTACAGTGGCACAGTATACATGCTGCTCTAGATAAACTATCCACCTCTGGGGTGGATAATAATGTATAAAATAACCAAATATTTATAACAACAAGAACTGTGCTCCCCTCTGATGAATCTTTCTAGCTGAGTTAAAGTGAAACAGACCTAGGCGAGAAAATGGAATAAACCTCAGATGCATCAAACACTGGCCATGGCTGAATACAAGATACGGATCAGTCCTGGAGAACCACCAGTGTTTTGGCACCAAAAATCTTGTTTCTTACATGACTAGCTGACAAACATTGCTCACATTCCCCAAATCACACTGATTAGCAGGCTCAGGGTTTGAGAAACTATTGTCACCTTAGATGTGGATTGTGGAAGACATTTCTTATTAGTGGAATATAACTACATTTATATGAGGTTATTATCAAGACTTACTGCATAATATATTTTCTGCTGATAGCCTTAGGTAGAGGGGAAATTTTAGGCTCTGCTATTTGATTTCTGTGCAGACAGAGTAGTCTCTAGAGGACTTAAATTCTTTAGTCTAAGTAAAATCTCCAAGCTTAAGATATGGACATCTGCACGAAATATAAATGCCTAGTTTAATAGAAGTGAAATTAGATTATATAATTGTCCATCATTAAATGGTTAGAAACTATGAAAACTTGTAAAAATTAAAAAAACTAATCATCTGAGCAAATATATGCACTGCTGTATGATTGCTTTAGAAATGAATACCACTATAATCTATCCTATTAAAAAGAACCAATCCGAGTACAAAATATATATATATATACTTGTGAATCAATGTATTTTATTTGTTACCAGATAACACAGATCAACCTTTTCTTAGCAAAATGAGGAAAAATATTTTAAAAAATTAAAATGATTATTTAAATCAAGGTTTTTTTCTGCAGATTGATTTTTTTATTGAAACTGATGATTTATATCATTTTGATTTAATTCAGTCTACTTGGCTTTATCATCATCAGTTCTCATAATATATGTGATTGCTCTCCTATCTGCTTTATACACTGTAATTCATGCAGCTGGTTAAAGGAGATATGTCAGTGTGCATTGGGTATTTAAGATTAAATAAAACTGTGTCCTAAGCTGTTGGATTAATCTTCAGGATCAGGGGTATAATAGGACACTTGTTCCCATTAAACTACTATGCAGAGTGTGTAGGTATCAATTCAAGAACATAGTACTCTCCAAATAAACTGAATAAGCTCTCAGCAGACAATAAGGCTGTCAGAGCAAGTATACAATGCTATAGTAAAGCTAGATTTGCAAGATATCTCAGATCCAAAAAATCTGACTGACTGAGCTTCATGTCCATGTCCAGGAGCATAGCTCCTGTCCACCTAGTTTGCAATCACCTTGAATATGGGTTTTCCTGGACTTTCTTTTAATTGATGACTGCTGAAGAATATTTATTTCTTATCTGTAGCTGTAATACGTGAGGAGTGTAACCTGGAAAACACAGCTCTTTTTATTCTGTGAAATTCTTTAACTATTGTCAATTTTCCTGCAAAGTTTAAGAAAGCAAGAAAGGAGAAGAAACTTCTAAAATAGGATGGTTATATGTAAAAAAAGTGTAAGGTACACAGCCTGGCAAGACTTCTTTAACAAAACTTCTATAATGGAAAATACGCAGCAAGAGTTACTTTACTATAGTAAAAAGGTAAAAATGTATTAAATATACATCATGCTCACTATCTCCTCACTAGAGTTTTCAGGAGAGCTAACGAATTCTTAGGAAGGAACAGAACTTGACTAATTCATCTTCCTAGAAGCCTATTTGCAACTAATATTTTTAATGCTCTGCAAAGAGAACTGTAAAACCTTTTTCTTCATTTAAAGGCTATTAAACCCTTAAAGTAAATCAGAATGGGATATATAAAAGAAATAGAATCCTAGGATCTCTGTGCAAATATGCTTTAATTAATGAGTCAACAAAATAGAACTATGACTAAGATTATCAGGCAAAAAAAAAAAATTGTAAGGACACATATATCAAGACAGTAACAACAGATTAAAAAAATGCAATCTGGAGAGAAGGCGATAGTATGAAGAGTAAGTGTAAATAATTATGTATTATGGCTGCATGACAAGCCCCAATCTTGAAGTATTTAAGAATCTTAAAACACAAAAGCAAACAAATAACTAGAAAAACTGTTAAGAAAACATAGCAGGATATGTTAGCAGCAACTTCCTAATCACATTATGTTGCAGAAATAATTATTCTTTTTTTCATCGTCCTCAAATCTATTGAATTTGACTTGAATTAAAGTCAAGCTTTAGGGCCACTGTCTACCTATTTCAGTAACGTGACCCAGAGTCAGCCTGGTCTGGCTGTGCCATTGAGAGCTGGAGTAAAGAGTTCCCCATGGGCTACAACTCAGGCTTGAAATGGATTATGGAGTGAGGACTCTAAAAGCAATGACAGGAACTTACGGGTGCTTTTGTTTTATATTGGTAGGGGAGAAGTGAGTTAGCACAGATGCTAAAATAAATTTATATTCTTAAAATATACAGTGAGGTTGCGGTTGGCCAATACTGCAGGAAATAATTCCTCTTGAATATCATCTATTTAGTGCTGGGAGGTGAGAACAAACAGCATGGTGAAAAGGCTGAACCAGCTAGGTTTTTTTTTTTTTTTTTAAGTTCTGCCTTTTGTCTGCTTTTATGAAGTCCTGCTCTCACCAGTATCCCTTCCTCTTTACATTACAAGCTGCATTTCATGATCTAATTTTCCCAAGCCAAAAGTACAATTATTATTGCCTGCACTTGGTCTGGAAATGTATTTCTCCAATAGAGTAAATACATCACTGTCCTTTAGGAAGGTCTAAGTGCCCAGATTGCTAAATGGACTTTCTCACGATGCATCTCCCTGTTTGCTACTGGTTTGATTAGGGCTGAGAAAAAGGCATATTTTTTCTCAAAATACAGGTACAAAACTTAGTTGCTACTTATTCCCCTACTTGTTTTTGTTTCAGGACCTTTAGAAAAAAAAAAATCATATGTTCTCAGAACATGAAGCTGGAGGTTTGGCTTAAAGTGTTTAATCCAGGCTCTATAACACAGGCCACAGAATTTCAACTCGATACCCCAGTAGCACAACACGGTGACTGTCAGAGCATCCCTCCCAGACAAGGCTGCAGCACAGTACTCCAGATGAGTCACTTCCTCAGAAAGGATCAATTACTGTTGTCCTCCACTCATGCAAAAACAATAAAAAAGTCCCATGTATTAATCTTATTTATTTGTCTACTGTGTGATGGGTAGGTTCTATGTTTTAAATGAAATGAAAGCCTCATGATGTAAAAAGGCTGTAGTATTTAAACATGCTGGCTAGAATGTAGTGTGTTACCCTATAGCATATTCATTTTTCAGTGATTTAAATGAACACTGTGGACACCAATACTGCAAAATAGAGGCAAACTCTTAATTAAAAGTTCAAGTACAGAATGAAGGAGAGGGAGAGGATGAAGGTGGTAAAAAAGGAGAAGGGGGATCTAATGAAAGTAGAAGAAAGCATGAAAGAAAATCTGCCAATGAGTAGAGTTAATGGAATCACTTTGTGACGTGACAAGCTGCTGGGGAAGATTTCTGAATCCCAGAGAAACTGATTATGTGTGTAGGAGATACCAGAGTATACTCCTTTCAGAGCTGCAGCATACTGCAAATCTTGGACACACTGTATTTAAACACACTTTTTAAAAAATTTCCATTGCTTGTGCTACAATTATGGAAGATGTTAGTTGCTGATAGGATGCCAGAAGTAATTTTGCTCCTTTTTATTAGATTAAAATGTCCATAATGTTGTGTTATTTACAACAATAATGTTGTAAATATTCGTGGCAATAGCCGCAAAGAATGCATTTTGATTTTGATCTGTAAAAATTATTTATTTTCCACTTAATCTTTTCTTACTCTTCATGTACAAGAAAAACAATACCTGAATGAACTTACTACAACACCGTAAGGTAGTACCCATTTACAGACAAGCAAGCTATAGTATGGGAATACAAGTGCCTAGCTTAAGATCTCAGTGAAGTGATTAAAGGTAAGAATAGAATTAGAGAATAGTAGGAATCAGGGTGAAATAACTTCCTTTTGCAGGTATGTCATGAATACCTGATGATTATTAGCTAAGAGTAAAGACATTACTATTCTAGCTCATGCTAATCCACAAACATGGCTTGAATATGAATTAAAGAAAACCTTTCCCTACCAACATTTATGTCAGAGTATATCCCAGGGGTAAAAAAGAACTACAGAAAGCAACTCACAGACAAAATATATTAGCTCATATTAGGAAATGTTCTATGATATAATGAACTGCATAGTAAGATTTAATCTCTGCATTTACCACACTGCTCTTACTCCCCTCTCCCCCCTCCTCCCCAAGGAGCACTCAGATAGGATTTTCAGGTGCTGTAGACATAGAAATGCACTTCAAAAGTAAGCTCCTTAAAGAGTCACACTGGCTTAGACCTAGTACTAATTAAATCACATAAAAATAGACTTGAATAATAACCAGTATCTGGTTAACAGCAAAACAATAGCAAATTGTCTGGGGGACTTAGGTGCTTTAATATATCACACAAAAGATAGATAAAGAAGCTCCTTCTAGATTATCATTCTGATTTTTCTAATGGATTAACATCTGATGGCATGTTTATCAGAAGATCTGCCATGTGCACTTACACTTGCATATGAATCTGCCATATTCAAAACAGAACAAATGACTCTATTTTGAGCCCTGGTGGTGGCTGGTTTTGTTCTCTGAAATAAGGAATATTATCATCAAAAACGTGTCAGGGTTTATATGCTTGTCAAGTAACTTCTCTCTTTACTCAGCTGTAATGTCTAAAATTGTGCAACACAAATGTTCTGCAGTTGCAATACAGGCAATTTTGAAAAACTCTTGTATGACAGTTTGTTTTCTTTTATGGCCATCCTTCCCGTTATAGTTTCTCTCAATATGAATGATATTGTTTAATTCCTTCCGGCTGCTACCCAAATGTGCGGTTGGAGGTACATAGACACACACATACACACACACAGGTGCCTATAATGCATTGTGAAGTGGCCTGCTGTGAGATGTGAGAGCAAGACTACCATAAAGAGAGAAACGTTATCAGTTTGCTCAGGTATTCCCAGTTAAACTGTGTGTTAAAAGGCTTTTGTGCTCGATTCCCACTGGGCAGAAAAGCTATCAAGGACTGCAGTGAAGCTCTGCTTTCTACCAGGCTGCACTGCCTAATGAATTTCAGAAGCTGCTTCTCCAGTCGTATCTGACCTGGTGAGCTCATTTATACCACCTCTCCCTGGCAGAGTTTATCCACTTGCAGGATATGGTTCCCTTGTGTGAGTTGTGGCTTCGTGCCCTATTCTCTCCTGGTACCTATCAGTGGCTCTCTCTCGATACTGCAGCCTACTGCACCCTTGATCTTTATCTGGGTCTGTTCTGGAGCCTGAAGCCCATGGGGCAACCAGAATCCACTACACTTTTCCAAGGAGCCTAAGTTCAGGCTGCAATCAGGCAGTTTACAATTTCGCTTTGCAACAAGCAACTCTGAAATCATTCTGGAGAGGACTTTGTCTCCAAATATCAATATAGAACCAGACTTGAGGATCTGTGTTCAGATCAAAACCAGATTTGAGTGGTCAGTAGACACGCCTTCACATGCTGGATTTACCAAGGGCAGCTGCTGAATTGCCCTGGATTCAACCTTTAGGATGTTTCAGCAATTTGGAGGCAAATTTAGCGTTGAGGACACGGCTATACAGAAATGCAAATACAATAAATGAGTCCACTCCTGTCAGGAGTAATTGCAAAAGGATCCAGACAGGAAACTGCTGCCCTGAGAATGTGCCGACTCTATTCTGGTCACCTATACTGAGCATTTGGATATAGCATGTAGAGCTCCAAGTTTCTTTCTAGGACACAGGAGGTGGTGCTTCTTCTGGTCTCCTTGCATGCAGCCAGAACCTGAAGCACACCTCCTGAGGGAGAGACCGGCAGGTAGAGGCAAAACATAGGCCAACTCCTCCTCCTAGCATTTAGGATGGGCACCGGTCTTTAACAAGAAGGCTCTTCACTGTGTGTCTTTGGGGGAAACCTTAACATAGACAGGAGATCTTGAAGCATGGCCAAAATAGGAAATTTTGGACATCTGGAAAAGTTTTATAGAGTTTGTCTACTTCTATTGCTGCTTGCTCTAACCCTCTTCTGCCTCTTCCAAGTGCTGGTACAAGCAATTTTAAGGTAAGTAAAATTGTAACATGTAAGTAACATTTAGCCCATGTGGGACTCCAAAGAATATCTGAATAGATCTTCGGGAAGTCACACTTCATATCACTCTTTGCCCTGCTGTTAAAGTTCCACAACATGGTGAGGAGTAGGAGAGCTAGCTCATTCAAAGGAAACTCAGGTAGGTCTATTTTATAGATATGTCTGAGTTCTTTGTAATTTCAACAGTTTTAAGGGCCAATTTTCATTAAAAAGAGAAAAGAGGACGGGCAGTCTGGCTCCTGTAGTAAGTGAACTATCAGAAACAGTAATAGCTCAGTTTGAAGATACAGGAACAAATATGGTGAAGAGAGGAGGAAGAATTAATGATAGTAGAAGGGGAAAGCTCTGTCCCATATAAAAGCCTTTTGGATGAATAAATGATCTGATTTATCAATTAGTGTATCGGATTAAAAAAAAAAATCGACCAGACCCCTAACCAGAGCTTCTTAAGAACTATATGCTGTTATGCAGATGCTGATCAGCTCCTATATTGTTCATATTTTACTATATTTTGGCTATTTACCAATATATGAGATTAACAGGTTAATCCCTTGTATTCCATGATATATAGTGACAGAAATTTCCTGTAGTGCTGTGCTCAGCCCTGTGCATTTCAAAGTACTCAAAAATGATGTAGAAACTGGGGCAAGGAAGTCAATAAAATTTGATAATAATGAAAAATTCCTTAGGGCAGTAAAAATGAAAGTTGTCTGTGAACTATTGCAGATGTATCTCATGACATTGAGTGGCTGGATGATAAAGTTAGAGTTGAAATTCAGTGTCAATAAATGCAAAATAATGCACACAGGGAAAAACAACCATAGCTACACACATACAGGACTAGGCTCTAAATTTGTTACTACCTCTCAGAGACCCGGTGAATAGCTCCTTGAAAACATCACCTCAGAGCTCGGTGGCAGTCAGAAAGGAGAATCGAATCGTAGGAGAGCAGTAGAGAAGAAAGTAGAATATATTATTATGCCACTGCATAAATCCCTTGTGCCGTGCGTCTTCAGCGCTACATACAATTGGTTTCCCTACTCATCTCATAAGCAGCTGAATCAGAAAAAGTACACACTAATCAAAGACATGGACAGTTTCAGAATAAAAGGAGATTGAACAAATTCACCCTTCACTCTGGAAAGGAGATAACCGATGCCAGAAGTATAAAAAAGTCATGAAGGCTTGGAAAAGATGAATACAAAATTAACCCACTTCTCATTGTATAAGAACAGTAGAAAACAAAAATAAAGTATCAGTTCACAGATTAAATGCAGCGCTTTTCAACACAGGCTAAAAGTACATTTTCCACACAAATCATAATTAACTGCGAGCTCAATTATACAGGCTGATGGGGAGAAGTATAAATGGAACAAAAGATAATTAGATACTTTTGGGAAAGAGTGCTCACAAAGGCTTTGAAAAATGAGATTGCTGCTACAACAGACTTGTCCTGGGAATTCTGTATGCCTTTAATATTTCCAGGAGCTAAGTGTCCACGTTTCCTGCATTAAACACAGCAATTTATTATTATTTATATTGGTTAAATTTGGCAGTGAGCCAAACAGCTGAAAAAAACAGAAGGATGGAACTCTGACTTCCACTTTGGGAAAGAGCTGAAAAAAACAGCTCTAGACTTAATGTATGTACTAAAATTTCAACATGATACTTGTTGAATTGTAATATATTGCATTAGTATTGGCCCCATTCTGGTTTTGTATTTTATATGAAATGATCCAGTTAGATATGTTATTTATTCCAACTGAAAAAGAAAAAAAAAAAGTTAGGTAGTTACAGATAAAATACTGCAAACAGATATGAGTGATGTCTCCGATATCATGCTTGTTTACTAGGATTACTTTTAGTAGTTCATAAGTCAGGATTTCTTTGTGGCTTTATTCACTGTGAGGGACACGGATTACAAGCTGAGTTGGAGCCAGAAAATCTTGCATTGTTTATTTATGAGTTAATAGGCTATAAAGAAGTCAACATTCTCCATGGATTTGGTCCTACAGTCATTAAAAAAATCTCTCCAGTCCAGCAATCTTTGTTGGATTAATACTTAAGAAATCAAATATTCCAAAATGAAAGAAAGAATGTGCTACATCAATCATTACATTTCTAAAACACTCTTTCTGCTCTCTGTGGGATTCATACTCACTGCCTTATTGCCAAAAATGACATCAGTATCCAAGTAAAACCATACCTATGCCATACGCGTATTTTTCAAATTTTTGAAAAAAATTACTTCATCCATAGCCAATGTAGAATCTATGCTGAAATCAAAAATTATGCACAGGAAAAAATTTCCTCTTTGATTCAAGAATTAAAGATTGAGCAGTGTGGGAGAACTATCATCTGTTTGGTCTTGAGAATTTACCTGAGGAAACCATCTTCAAATGCAGGTACTTAGAATAAAGTTGTTCTTTTGTTACCTCACTTATTTTCTGATAAAATGGCCTGCAGAATTCAATCCCCTTCTTTTCTCTATATACGTTTTCTAGGAAAAAAATCAACTGAGGATTTATTTAGGGAAGTTTGGTAAATTTGCTAAATGAACTGAAGATTCAGGTAGGGGAGATTGATAAATTTGCTAAAACCTGAAAAAATTCATTTTCATTAGCTATACTCCATTGCCAGTTTAGACATAATCACAATCATGTGACTTAAACTTCAGTAGGACTCACTCTTTCTTAATGTTTCTCTGCTTTCCATTGGGATATAGCTCACACTATATGTGTGCGTGTGAAAATGTTTGTAGTTACAGAATGACAATCCCCCAGGTCTGCAGCATTAAACATCAAAGATTTAAGGCCTCTAACTTATATGTGCATTAAACATTTATAGTGCACTAAGCTAAAAATATTTGGTAGCAATTAGATTTAAGAGAGAGATGGTAAAATAATAGTTTCACTGTGACAGAGCCAAGGGACTCCCCTGAACTAGGAAATAACTAAAGTATCAGGAAATAACTTGATAACTAACGTTCAGTGGTCAAAACACCAATACATAAGTCTTACCTAATGGTGACATATGTCTCTTTATGTCTTTTACACGCTGAGGTTAAGACTGTATTCATTGCTACTATAGTGTTAAGCAGGAAGGAAGAAGTCTTATTAAAGAAAAAACAAGTAATTCTATCCAATGCCAAAACTATCGTTCAATCCAATTGTCTAGTAGTATAATAGCTGGATGGAATGAGAAATTTAACTCAGTGGTTCATTGATTCAATTTTAATTGTAATCTTGATTTGATCATATGCTCTGCCCTTTCCATTAGCTGAACTGTAGTAAATTATCTTAATGATGCCCTTGTTTAAGCACGTATTTGCTAAATGTTTTAACAAAATCCATAACAACTTTATAAAATAGGCTGTCCTCTCAGATTGCAACACAAATCATGAAGACATCACAGTTAGCAAAGACACTTACAAGCCACTTTTATCCATATTCAAAGTGATACTTTAACAAGAATATTTCAGACTGCATTAACAGTGTATTAAAGAAAACAGTGCAATACTATCCTCTAAATTAATCTGAAGAAAGAAATAATTTTCAAATAATCCCTTTATGAAAAACATAGCTAATGCATTTTACCTGGAGAAAAATTTTAAATATTAATGTTCAGTAACTTTATTTTCATATCTCTGATGTATTAAAGATATGAAGAAACTATATATTGTACCTGTTGATAGATTACAAATGATTATAAAACATAATGCTAAAATGCAATTAATCTCTTTTATACTTGGAAATATTTCTGGCCAACTACTTTTAAAGACAGAACTGCAAGATTTTCCTGTTATGCCTGTACCTACATAGATATTTAACCAGTAAAGCTGTATTTATGCCAGATTTTTAAGACAGTTCGAGAGGCTACTCTGACAAAACCTATTTTATTTTTTCATATCACAATGGAAACTTTAATTAGTTTCAGTCATTGCTCATTTTCTTATCTTTCTTTTCAATATGTACCTAACCTATATATTCTGTACCTATGTCATATCTTATCTGCATTACAGAAAGTGAATAATCTGGGCCAAAAGAATTTTCTCTCCTTATTTGTCCACACAAAACTCTGGAAACTAGATACTTTGAATGGCATTTATATATATATATATATATATATTTTTTTTTTCCTGTTAATTGTTGTATTATATACATACAATATACTTTCTAAAAAAATGTTTGCTTAATCTGGCAAAATCCTTAGAAGAGTTATTCAGAAAAAAAAAAGTATATAAAAATTGCATTCTGCTGTAGTGGAATTGCTACTTGTGGGAACTGAATCATTCAAAGAAAGATTTAGTATGTGTTAACGACATTTGAAGTACTGAGTTAGAGTCAGAAAGGGAAAAAAGCTATTGACGGATACATCATTAGACAGTTGGGTAAATAACTCTTCTACCATGCATTTTCCATATTCTCTATAACATCTTAGCTGCAGAATGTATTTTTGTCCAGATAAAGTGCTTTATAGACCCCGCCAGCTTCATCTATTTAAAATATTTGTCTTTTTTTGATGTGATGGACTAGCAAGAATAAAAGCATTTCAGTCAGAGCAATCACAGAATCACAGAATCACAGAATGCTTAAGGTTGGAAGGGACCTCTAGAGATCATCTAGTCCAACGCCCCGCAATATATAAGTATATTAATTTCTCCTAGATAAGTAACTACAGTTTTATGTTTGTATTCTGCCTTACATGCTAACTTAACCTGAATAATATAGAACAGACATTAACGATTAGCATTGAAAAGCTATTTTATTTTTGGATAGGGTAGGATTAGATAGGCTTATCTTACCTTTTTCTTGATGTTTTTTATGTACATGATGAAAAACGACAGAAAGTAGAGTTAAAAGAAAGAAAGAGATTAAAAGTGAACTAGAGGTTGCATGAGAAAGGACTGTCTGAACTAGAACAAAATCCTTCCTTAAGGGCATATTTTATCACTGCTTGTTTACAGTTGGCCAGCTGACCCCACAAAAGGCTATGGAAATAGCTATGTGTAATCTACAGCTTATCTGGGACTTCAGACTAATCACTCTTTGCATTTCTATTGCCTTTACTATCTGTTTTCTGCTGCAAAGGGGAATCTACTGGAATTTGTTTAACTGGAAGTTACTTATTTGTCTTGCATACAGATTGCATGCTTTGGATAGTATGGTTATTTCTCCCCCATTGCAGAGGTAAAGGACACCCACGGATGTGCTTCACTGTTCCTGCTCTTGACTATTCCTGTCTTTCCGGAAGCTAACTGTATTCAGAGAGGAGCAAGTCAAGACCAAGAAAAGAAGAGAGAGCTCAGGTTTTATGATTTGTATTTCTAAATTCTTCCTGCAGTCAAAGCTCAGCTAAGTTTAAACAGAAGTGCTTCTGGAGAGCAGTTTCTCTATATTATAAGGACACTTCTAGATCTGACTCTAGCTGTAGGTCAGTAAGGTAAATCTTAGGAATGGCATACTTGGGACCACTTTGTCCTGGTGGAGAAACTGATTTCACTTGAATCCAATTAGGTGGCCCTAATACTTGATAAATTAGCAATAGAATATGCTGCTGTGGAGTCTTTTTTGATGTGGTACAGGAAAAGCTTATCTTTTCGTAAAATATAGCCCTGTAGAGAGGTTACAAGTCCTTAGAATAACCTGCTTGACATGTCAAAGTAATTTCATAGCATATTTTATACTCAACTAATAAATACATGACATGCTATTTTATAGAAATGATATCTAAGCATATAAAATTAAAAAAACTTAAAAAATGACCAGATATTGCAGCTGAGGCTGCTCAGAATTCATATCTTCAGGGAATACCAGCTAATACTGTGATGGCATTTATTGGATTACAAACATGGTGGCATTCAAACATGGTTTTATTGAAACATTATTTTAATACTGTTTAAGATCAAATGATTCCAGATGGTTAATCTGGAATCCCCACAGCTAGGCCTGTGAGACATTCTGCAAGTTTAATCAGACTTTTAATACACTGATGGGCTTTAAACAGGCTGGATCCTCTGAAGAAAAAAATCTTTAGAACAGTCTTGAAGAGATTGATGAAGATATCTGAACAGTGGCAGCAGCAGTCATGAACATCAAGAGAATCCTTGAGAGCACTGAATTTGGGCAAAAGGTAACAGGGAGCACATTACAGCAATGTAACTGTATCCAGGAATGAGGCACTTCTATCAGAGGAAGCTGCTTTTGATTTTAACATCCTTACTGGCAACAAGTAGCGGAGACTTAAAAATTTTGAAAGGAAAGGCAAATATATAAAGGATTAGTATGCAGTTGCGGGTCCTATGTATATAGAAAAATCATGCTAATTGTTATTTCTAGCATTTCACTTTTGTCAGAATCTGACAAAAAGACTGTTTTGCAATATATTGAAGCCATTCAAGCTAGAATGAGTACAGAATAGACACTATCCTCTCCCCGAAACACAAAAATTACACATAGCTACACAAGTACAAATATTGCTAATTAGTCCTTATATGAAGTAGATAGCTAGATATTAGTAATTTCATGTAATGGCATGAAAACAGGGGCTTATTTATAGGGTTTTTTTTCTTTCCTCCCCACCCCATCATATCAAAGGATAATGACCAGGGTCTATCAGCTTGCAGATTTCCGTCAGCAAAACACTAAACCATCTAGACTTTCTTTGTCTCATTTCTTAAGAAATGAGAAATCCAGACAAATGATAACATTGATATAGACAATTTTCAGCTTGATCTTATAAGGCTTTTTAGCAGCCTTATAAGCCTTTAGCAAATACGAGGTGTGGATATATTTTACAGCTATTATGACTAAGGCCCAAACAAAGACGAGAGCAAATTTAAGATTATACAAAAAAAATTAGAGAGTTATATGCTGTAGTATATACACATATATATATATGTATAGTATATAATCCAAGCCTGGCAGATGAAGGGAAGTCTAAATCCTGATCTAATGCACAAACCAACACATAAAATGTCTTAACAATGAAAACAAGACAAGCAAAACTGCTACTGGAGCTAAGCATGCAAATCAGGTCTATAACCCTCCTTCTTTCCATTTATTATCTACAAAACACAAAATACTTCTGATAGTGCTTTGCCAAGAATTTTTCCAAGGCAAGGCAGAAGCGATTCAAATCCCATGACCAATGAACACACTTTGAGCAATGTTTGAGGGGCACTGTGGCAGAGTGAACAAGAAGCAAATCTGGCATTAAAGCAATCTGGCTTCCCCCAGGTCTGTTAAATCACCCTGCTGAGCCCATAGTGCCTCTGTGTTTCACCTCTCATGGCATCTGCAAAGCAGAGTGGAAGCATGCAGCGCTTCCTTAGGGATGCAGCAACCCATTACACAGGCTTTGGAAAGCTCTGCATCTCCCGGCTTCTCCCAGGAGTGCAGTCGGGTTCAGGCTCCACGCTGTTCTGAAAAGCGTGTCGAAAAAAGCAGTCGCGCCCAAAGCCTCTCATAGTGTTCCTGGAGGGCGTTCTGAGGCTTTCCCAAACTGATCTGCCCTACCTTGCCACCTACCAGCCATGCAGAGAAAAAGCCACGTAGGGCAAGGGGCCAGGCTGCTCTGCAGGAAAGGATGCATCACATCAGCACTGTCAGCCAGACGAACAGGCTGGTTGTGCCAAAAGTTCATAATAGCAGTGTCAGGGACCTGAAAAACCTCTCTCCTGTGTGCAGCTTTCCTCTGTCTGCATGGTGATTGAGAACAAGCTCTCTCATTACTGGAGTCCACATCTACTATGGCAGGTCGTAGCCTGTTGCTCTCACGGGTGAATCTCCTCCAGTACAAAGTAAGAAATTGCATGTCTTGACAATTATCATCTCAATTAATTACATTATTTATATAAAGAAAAAAAAAAAAAAAGAGCCGCCCAGCCCCCGAAACTCCTAAAAAACATGCTTTACTGCCTTAGCAAGTGGAAATGTTCAATTCTTAATTAACATTTTAAGACAAAAAATTATTGGAGTACATCTATAAAGCTCATATTAAATGGTAAGAGAAGAGAAGAACTCTACTATAATAAATTCTGTAGCCAGAGAGGCTATTACAAGTTCTAGAGCATTTCTGAAGGGTTAAAAGAGCAAAAAGCCAAAGATCTCCTTGAATAGTGGCAGTTTCTGAAGGTGTTTGCTATGTTTTGCTAAGAAATCAATATTCCTTTTGTAAAACAAATTACTGCACAAATGCTAATGTACCCATGTGTTGTTGATGGCCTCTGCATTTAGAAACCCTAAATCATAATTCAGAGTAACACAGAAAGCCGCCCCAAGCTGCTTTATCATTAGCCAGCCATGTAGTAGGAATGCTCCTTACTTT
Source organism: Nothocercus julius (assembly GCA_013398735.1). Taxonomy (NCBI): domain Eukaryota; kingdom Metazoa; phylum Chordata; class Aves; order Tinamiformes; family Tinamidae; genus Nothocercus; species Nothocercus julius. The sequence goes on along the minus strand of VZSV01000166.1, from coordinate 630,406 downwards.
CCTCTCCTATGTCCTTCTATTATTTCCCTGGTTTCCACCCTCCTTACACTGAGATCTGCGAATGATTCACAACAGGGAAATACATTAAAGTAATGTTTTTTATGTAGCATTTGTAAGCAGTTGAAAGCTTCAAAAGTCAATGCTAGGCAAATCTAGGCTTTTCTTCAGAATTCCAAGATCTTCAACAATGCTTTCCTTTTTTAACCCAGGCATCACTGTGTTTTTTAACACTCAGTCTTTCTTCTGAATATGTGTTTCTAAAGACTCTCTCATAGGTGTTTACTGAATTAGTAATTAGGTTTTCAGAATACTGTTAAATACTGGGTTTGTGAGAAGTCGTTGGTCTCTAAAGATTGAAACCAGTTCCCTATAATAAAGCCCGCTTCCAAATTTTCACTCCTCACAGCTTCACTGCAACAGAATTAAGCAATGTTATTTCAGAGGCACACTTAGCCAGGGAAATCTGGAACGATATACTCAAGCCTCATATCTGGGGATGCAGAAGGTAGAAACATTAAGGGGTTTTCTGATCGTTTTTCTGAAATATTTTGTCTTCTTGTGTTTCAATATTGATTTGGACTTGCCACTCATCTGGGTCCAGAGACTTTGGCAAATGCCTTTAAATACCTGGAGAGAAGGCAAATTGAGCAAATAATAGTTATATATTTAAAAGGATTTATGTGTGTTTTATAGAGGCTGAAATCCATGTAATCATAGAATCACAGAATGCTTAAGGTTGGAAGGGACCTCTAGAGACCATCTAGTCCAACCCCCCTGCACACGCAGGGTCACCTAGAGCACGGGGCTCAGGACTGCGGCCAAGCGGGTTTGGAAGATCTCCAGAGAAGGAGACTCCACAGCCTCTCTGGGCAGCCTGTGCCAGGG
>VZSV01000166.1:579083-622216 GCA_013398735.1 Nothocercus julius | reverse complement strand
GAAAAGATGGACACTAGAATTTACTGACAAAGACTCACATTTTGTAAAAAGAGTATTATATTTGTTTAAAATATATTTACTTAAAAAGGAGATAGCAAGAACAGTATACAAAAAAAAAAATAGAACAAAGAACATATGATGGTGTTTTTTTTAAGAACGCAATTCTTAGTACTTTAAGACTGTTTGATAAAGATGGTAAAGACTGTTCTCTGTACTCACTCTGTTTTCTGGAAATATCAAAATTTGACAATTCGCCATTGCGCAAGAATATCATATAAAAAGATCCTTTCTGCCATATAATTATAATAAACAAAAAAAAAGAAAAAGTTATACAATATCCAGTACCCTTTTCATAAATCCATCCCAGTATTTTTAATGATTAACTTACAAGAAAAATAAGTTTGCCAAGGATTTAGTGAAATCCTACTTATTAAGCTCAGATATCTTTGCTGCCCATGTGCACTCCATTTCTGCCAGGGAATTATACCGCATAAAATTGGCATTGCTGACTTTTACTTCTTATTAATTACAAATTATTACTTGCTTTGAAATAAAACATTAACAATATTGTAGGTAGGGGCATATTGCAATTTATTGTTTCTCTTCTATGGGACCTCCAGTCACCAGTGTTCAAACTGAGCGTACAAAATCATTAAAAGAAATAAGTGGTTTCATGCTATTTTCAATGTGGGCTATTGAAGTGCTATGAGTCAACAGCATCTTAGCTTGTAATTTTCTGTGATTATTTTGCAGAGGTCCAACACATATAGAGAAGGGTGAGCCTGTACTACACTCCTACACTAGAAAAATAATACAAAGTTTCCAGAAGTCAATGACAGACTTTGCTTGTTACATTTAGTAATGATGCTAAGCAGAAAATATGGGTTGCTAGACATCATTTCAAGTATTCATTCAAACTCTGAATTTTAACCATGGTCTTTTTTCCTAATAGAAAACAACTTAGAGTGTATTTATCTTGATGTATGAAAAGAGAAAGGCTGAGCAGAAACAATTAATACTTGCAATACTTGTTTCATCTCCTAACTGTGGCCTTCATCATCCTTCATATCCTCATGGTGTTATTCTGTTCTTGTTTAAACAGTTCCTGTCCTCTTATTTCTTCAGCTGTGATTGTTAGACCAGTTCTCATAGTTATGACTCTCAATATGATAATGGCCTGGAATCTTCACATACCTGTCCCAAATTTTCTTTTACTGAAAGTATCTTTTATGAGATTATTTCTTCTAATATTATTACTTTTCATGAACAGAATATGCTAATTCCAGGGGCCTAAATTGCATAGACAACTAAGTTTAGAAGATATTTCTGTCAGCTCCTCACCCTTGTAATGCTTGTGATTCTCCATGTCTCTGCTTTTTGTTTTTGTTGTGCTAAAATGTATTTATATTGATTGACCACATTTGAATTAAATAAGCAAAGGCTGTGTTGAAAATAAAATCAATCCTGGGTTTAATTCTGAACGTGCTGCTTTGTATGCAGGAGAAAAATATATCCCCAATTAAGGATGAGCAAGAAACCGCACAGACAGAAATATGGATGGATTTTTCAAAATTGTGCCCTTTAAATATATATGTAATAAAAGGGCCAGATTTTTCAAAACCACTGTAGTGAATAATGAGTGAAAATGAAAGGGATTCAGCAATCCCTACTGGAAAAGGCAAATAAAATGATTCTCTTTCCATTTTCATCCTCATTCCCTATTTATGGTATTTTAAATCATTTTGCAGCTATCCTATGCCTAGCTCCATATCTTATAGCTTAAACAGGATTCCAGCTTGTCGGTTTTTATTAAGAGCTTTTAGAAGATGCTAATAATTTACATCAGTGAGCACAGATCGCCATTACCACTGAGTCTCGTTAAACAAAATACTCCTGAAGTCTAACTGACCATTTCTAATGAGAATATAACAAATTAACTGCACTCATCCCCAGCCAGTTTCAGGACTAACTCAATTCTATCTTGTATTTTCCATTATAAGTAGACTTATTTTGATAAAGCCTGTGTTTGTATGTGCCTAACGCATAGTCCAAGCGAGTGCCAAAAAGTTAATTCTTCGTCATTTCTTTCACCACGCTCATGGACTACTTAACTCTCAGAGGAAATCTGGAGAACAGTTTCTAAGTGATTGCAATGCAGTGGCTACACTGCAGTATTACCAAAGCAAGAGTGTAGAATGTCACTTTTCAGAAGCAAGACACTTCTTCCTTTCTCGGGAAGTAGCCTTTAAATCCAAATACGTTCCTGAATTTAGATTTCTCTGGATAAAAAGTAGGAGATGATAAAAGTAGTGGTGATGGTTTGGGCATTTTGGAGAACCAAGAAGCATCTGGCTTGCTACTCAACTCAAAGAAAGATGCAAACAAACTCTCTCTCCAGGCAAACATCACAGACACTACTGGCTGCATTAAAATGAATAGTGTATTTCTCTGCCTGGGCACTCGAAATATCCCAGGCTATTGTTTCACACCACTTTTTGTCCAATTCCTGAGAATCAGACCTCACATAATCCACTGCTGCACATCTTGCTGTTCAGCCACAGGGTGAGCTGACAGTGAGTTCCTAGCAAGCGGCTAAGACACAGGGCACACTTTCTTTTCCTCTTCCCTTCCCCTCTCCCATGGAGGCTGCCCATCTGCCTCGCCTCTAAACGCGTGTGCCCTCTGCTCTCTACTCTGCGCTCGGCCATGGCCTGGGTCCCTCGTCCTGCGCTCTGACATGACTGGGTTCTTGGGGCCCGCTTCAGCATCGCAACGTTACGCATCCTGCTGTCACGCAGATCCGGTATTTTTCATTTCGTTACTCATCCCTCCTCAGCTCCTGTAGTGTCCTGTGCGCCGTCTGTGCTGACGGCTCCTCTCAGGTGCATCTCTTCAACCACCGTACAGCTCAAGGTATTTTAGACCTCTCTCCTCTCTTTTCACAAGTATCCTGATATGGATGAAAGCAAAACTGCTGCACCCCTTCTTCACAAGCTTGCTTCTGTCCCCTTTTTCAAACACTGCATAATTTCATGTTTTTTTACATATATAAAAAAACATGGTTGTATTTAGTTCCCCTGTCTTCCTCTTCATGTTCATACTGTCTTTATGTTCATACCAGTATTTTAGCACACAAGCTAATCTTCTAACTGTCCTGAATTCAACTGTTGCCCTCCACTGCTGTCGAAAGCCGTGATAGATCTGTAGTTTCTTTTTTCTTCTGTTTTACTAGATCAACAAATCATCCTCTTATTTATATATTTATTTATATTTAAAGCCTTTCTGGACTTCTTTGCTTTCAAAACGGAAGCTCTGGCTATTGATAGCTACAGAAGTGGAGGCCAGCACCTGAAAGGGCAACGCGTGCTCCTGTGGGATGGAAATCGCTCACAGGTCCTACCCAAGAAGGAAACAAGGCCACGCTCCTTAAAGATGCTAATTCCATACATACAGTGTTTCTAATATGGTTCTGGGGCATTCTAAGCTTTTTACTACTACTACTGAGGTACTTCCTCAGAAAATTGGTATTAACTATTTTTTAAAGCAGCGACAAATAGAGACTGGTAGATCCTTCAGCCTTCTATGAGGAGAAAATGTCTTTTAGTGGCAGAAAATGAGACCTTTTAGTCTCTCCTGTCCAGAGGGAGCTTTCAGTTACGCAGCTGAACAGAAGAAATGTGCACTTCTCTCCATTTATTCTGTTGGCAGTTTCTATGCAGATTTTATCCCTGTGAACCCGTTAGCATTATGTCACTTAAGATTAATCGAGTAAGGTTATGAATTAAATTAATATGAATTCATTAATATTTCAACATCATATTACGACTGCCTATAAGATTATTTATAGTCCTTTGCACATCACAGTATCATTGACATATTTTCTAAACTAAAAGCTTTAATTCAAAATATGCTTGGTCTTGCAAAGTAAAATACATGCCACAGGGTCAATGCACATAATAAATACATTATTTATTATTATTATTACATTATTTATATTTATACTGTATTTATATATTATATCATTATATTATTATTAATAAAATAAATATGTATGTGTATTAGTTAAGTATTTTATTCACATATCTCAACTAGCAGAAGAATTAATTCACACATATGGCACAATTCCATAAATTAATCATATCACAATAAGTAAATTGACCTTGGTTCATTCTTCTAAACAGCCTTAAGGGGAGGGGAGGGAGATGATGAGTATTTTTGCATGTTCAGAAGTTCAATTAATCAAGACACAAGCCCTATATCTATTTTTAAATGTAGTTTACTCTTATATGAAGTCATAATTGTTGGTTCAAATACGGGAAGAAAATAAGAATAACACTCAAATTCTCCCCAGAGCAGAAGTCACTCAGTTCAATCTGTCCTATGGGTAACACTTTATTCAGAGGAAAGATTGCATTAACTTACACAGCTTTATCAGGGATGTGGAAAAATATATCTATAATTTCCCAGACATATATGCTATGCTAAATTAGGAAAAGCCATGAACAGATCAAACAGGGTTACAAGAAGCAAAGCAGTAATGTGCTTTGAAATAAGAACTTGAGATTCAAAGTGGCAATAAAGCAAGTCAGATAATTCTGGAAATAATAATCTAAACCACACCTTTTCTGAAGGAGATATGTGCAAAATCATAATGTTGTGACACACCAAGAGGGGATACCGGAAAGTAAGTTGTGTATGAATCTGTACTGCAAGACCAACGAAGATGGTATGATTTTGATGTGGATACTGATACACAGTACATACTAGAATGAAAACTGAACGACATACTGAAAGCCCCTTTCCACCCAGCATTGAAATAGCCACACCGGTAATTCCCCTTCTCAGGACCACATGATGTCAAGAAGAGAAAAATCTTGAGAAAAATAAATAAATGCATGCATATAAAAATTGCATATAAAAGATGGAATGTTCATATATGGGAAAATGGAAATAATGAAAATGTCAAGAATCTAAAAATGAGAATATAACATGAATTCCTGAATTCATGGTTCAATACCTTTATATGTGATTTACCTAAAATATGCTTCTTATTCATGAGAACAACAGATTTAAGGTAAAGCTACTTAATTAGGAAAAACAATTGTATTGATGTAGATTTAGATTTTAAAGATAGATTTTCCTTTTTTTAAAAAAAAATATCGGTTAAGTTTTGGCAATCGGTTAAGTTTTGGCATTGCTTGGGTGAAGTGCTGAAGAAACAGAGTAAATATTTCAGGAGATACACATCTGAAGAAAAGATTAAAAAGGGATTAATTGGAAAGGAAATGGGAAAAAAAAAAAGATTATGCTTGGNAAAAAAAAAAAAAAAAAAAAGACCTGCTACATCTGGAAGAAATAAGAACAAATTTGTGGGGAAAAGAATGGATATTTTCTTTCTTCCTAGACTCCTTCTGGAGGTTTTGGTCATAGTAATGATTTTTGAGGCTAACTAATTAGCTGCTCAGAGACCCACCCCTAAAAAAACGTCTGAAGCCAGGGTCACTTCAAAGCTTTTGCTAACTACAATTCCAGTAGATTTCAAGGCCGTCACGTTCTGAATTTCATAGTTTTGATTGCTCTGCTTCTAAAAAAAGATGTTCAATTGCGATAGAGGGGTCTTGTGAGAAATACATGACAGATCTTGAAGAAAAGATGTCTTATTAAAGCGAGAGCAGTTTTATAAGAATACAGATGTGCATATGATGGCAAGTCCAAGGGTGGGAAAGGGGAGCACACCATCAGCGCCCAGCAGATGCAGTAGGATGATGGAGAAAGCACATGGCTGAACGTGGATACCAGGCCAAACCATTTTCTGTGCACTGTCAAATATCTCTTATGATTTCTGTCAATAATGACAAAGAAAGAGGGTATAAGATTTTTTGTATGTTTCTCTCTTTGGTGAAAATAGCATTTCCTTTTATTGAACTGAGAAAAAATCAGCAGCAGGTGCTGCTGCTGCTACTATGCAGTGTAGCTTCAGGTAATTTGAAGATGGAAAATAAATTCTTTCTAACACATCCAGTGATTATTTTAGAAGAATTGTACACACACACACAAAAATCTGCTTTTTTTTTTTAAGTGGTACTTACTTTTATCATATATCCATCTTTTTTTTCCCCAGAAAGACTTTCCAAAAGTTTGAGAAGTTTTAAGATCAGTTTTCTAAAGCGATTTTAAAGAAAAATTTGCCCAAAACTAAGCTAACAACCGCCCTGAACCTTTAAACTATTTCTCATCTAAAGAATGCTATTAATCAATTAAAATGAATAACAGAACTTTGAAAATAAAATTACAGAAACATTATTTTTATTAACGTAAAGATTTTCTCCATTTTATAAACCAACTCTACTTGGAAGTTACAGGTCATGATCAATTCAAAACATAAAACTTTGGGAAAAAAAGCTGCAAGAGTTTGTCAACAAAGCGAGCTTATGCTCTGTGGCAAAACAAAGTAATTATAGTGTGATTACTTTGGGAAAAGAGTGTGAAACTATCGCAAAGTGCAGTTTTAATTGATTTTAGGAAAATGATGACATGATTTTTTAATACTTTTTTACAATCCTACTTAATTACACATATACTGACATTTAATACACTTAGTGTCCTAAAGGTCCATATCTGCATAATTCAACAAACAAAGCACAGGCAGAAGGGAAATACTTGCACTGCTGAGAACATATGTATATTGAAAGAAATACTCCTAGAATTTTGCTAGGTCCTCAAATTTTGATCCCTCTGAGATTTGGGATCAAATTATGAATTTTGTCTTGAAATTTTTGAGGAGCAGATAGCTTATGGAGCATATTTAGCTTATGCAGTGAGAAAAGATTGTAGGAAAAGGTGACAGATTAGCAACATTCCTGCAAAAGCCTCCTTTTCTAAGGAAGATTTCAATGCAATCCGATTCTTCTATCAAATCTTTATTAGATTTATCAAAAAGATAAATAATCAATTTGCAGTTCAAACCCAGGCTGGGAATGTTTTGGACATAATGAATCTAAGATACAGGTCGGCACGGTACAACGCCCTCCATACACTTCCTGCTTGAAAAGGAATTTTACGCTAAGATAAAAAGGCAGAAAAGACACAGGAACACTGGCAAAGTGCTTGCCTGCGTGCAACTCGCACTTTAAGAGAGCACCAATCTAATGAGAGTATTTCAAACTCATTTCCTGGTCTCATTTCCACCTGAACGTCTTCCTTAGCCAGTGGTCCCTACGGCTTCGCTTGAAGAATGTGGGTGCTCAATTAGACACTTTTATGAGACCTATTAAATTATACGAGGTGGTCTGCACTTAAGCCTGCAAAGCACTCATTAGGGCAGTGTTATAATGCTGAGAAAGCTTGATTGCAAAAGCAGAGGCTGAGTAGCTCTTCAGCATTTTCTCAATGAAAGTGATTTTAATTGCCTAGCGCCTTAGACTCTGTGCTCTTGTGCTTGGTTGGAACAAACAGGGTCAAAGGCTCTGCCAGCAGGGCTCCCACTTTTATCTTTCTCTCAACAGTAGCTACATTAAGGACTTAGAAATGGGATCATCGCCACTCCCATTAGCTGTGAAAAGAGCTCCTGGATGTGTTGTGGAAAGATTTTGACTCCAGAACTGGAACAGCTGGTTTCCTGGTCATAAGCACCTCTAGGTCACTTACCTCTCACCTCATACGCCCAGTGTAGAAGTAGTGCTGATGCAGTTTGCTCCCTCTAGAGTAATTTAGGAGAAGAAGGATGAAAAACACTATCCAGCTCATGATGGGCCTTTCTCAGGCACCCCTGGGCTCGAAGAGCCTCTGTGGGAAAAGAGATGGTGATCTAGGCAATAACATCAGCCCAGGTTTGTCACCTGGGTTTGATCAATCTTGCTCTGTCCCTGGCAGTACACTTAGCTCCAAAAAAAGAAATGGGAAGCCCGATTTGATTTCCGTAACATGCTCCCATCTTTCTTAGCCGTTCATACCAAGTTACTTCGTAGGGTTGCAAGCTGCTGCACCCAGCTCTAAGTTTCACATCCTACCTTTATTCACTGCCAATCCTATTGCTGCTCGGCTTTGCTTTAATTTCTACCTGTCTTACAACTGACTATAACTCAGCACTGAGTCAGAGAAGGGACTGAGCCGTGACTAATAATGTGAGCACTGCAGTACACTCTGTCAAAAGTATCTGTCAGCACCGAATAGGAAGGGGTCATAGGACTAAATCGGCTAATAATAAAGTGCTAGCTGCAGAACCTAGCACTGGGAAAGTTGTGACAGTGGCAGTGTCTTGTGGAAGAAGAGAAACCCCAAGAGAACCGCGACTGAGACCGAGCTACCTTTCCTTGTGCTTGTTAATGCTTTTGTTGGGCAGTTACTTCACTGACTTGAATGAGCTCTCCTCTGCAGTGAGGTTCTGCTCAAGGGGCAAAACAGGACCTTACAGAATAACCAAGTTACTAGGCAAATCATAGGAGCTTTAGGTAGGAATATTTGTGCTTCTAATCCTGAATGTAATTTCAAGCTACTTTGGACAGTTAGCACGATACATTTTGCGCAAATATTTAGTGGGGAGTGACTAATGTAGTTGTATTAACATATCTGTTATCTGCTTGAAGCTGTTTCTATTCCCACAAAAGATCTCCCTAAGAGAAAATCTTTACCTTCTGCATATTTCAGCAAAAGTAATTCAGAAATCGTTTTGCCTCTGGCTGCTATGTAGAATAAGGACAAATGGCATTTTCTGGGATTACTGACTTAAAAATAGTATCTGCAGAAATGATCCCACTTCTTCTGACCTCAGGGACAAGGCTCCCTACCTGTTTAAGGAACTCAGAACTTGTGGTTTCATCTCCTGCTGCTATTAAAAGGAACACTCGTTCAAATGGCCGAGGGGATGAGTCCTAAAGCACTGGTCACACTTCCTTGGTAGAGGGTGATCTTGTGATAAAGTATGAGTCTGAGTGATCATGGAAACTGAACTACAGTCTGTGCTTCCCCACTGAGGTGTTCCCTCTGTGTTCACAGACTGTTCATGGCAATCACAAACTCTGAGATATTGCTGAAAAAATACACCAAGAAGAAGAACAAGTATCTTCTCTTTTCTTTTAAATACATCTCTTATCTTCTACAGTGTGAGTGAAGCTACCTATCACTCAGTCAGCATTTAGACTAGTAACATCTATGTTTGACAGACTTAGCAAGGCACTTTGGCCACAGTTTGAGAATAAAAGCAACGCAGGAAGAAAGGTCATTTTATCACAGATCTTAATGAGGATCTCTGCTGAAATCTTTTTTACAGTTGCATTTTAAGTGTAACTTCTGCAAAAATGTCTTTTGGGAGTTTAGCGCAAATTTTGAGACGGGACAGCATCAATGGGTAAAGTCTTCACCAGGTATCATGTTCTATTTTGGGCACCACATCTCAAGAAACTCTAGAGGGACTCCAAAGAGAAATGCCCCCATTTGGGCAACATGGGAAGCATGAGACCTCAAGGCATGACTGAAAGAATTAGGACTTTCTAATCTTGAGAAGAAAGAACTACCTGAATTAATAGGATGTATAATAATAGTTTTCAAATATGTGAAAAAAAATTAAACAGAAATGTAATCAATTGTTTTCTGTGTTCACTGAATAAAAGATGAGAAAAAAAATCTCCTAATTTTCAGCAAAAAATATTTAGGTTGAAAAACTTTCTAACTAGGGGATAGATAACTAAGAATACTGTAATTGCCTGCATGATTAGAATTTGCAAGAGCTGTGCAAACATCTGTTAAAGGATGGTAAGGATTACTTCATCTTGCCTCAGTGCAGAAAGTGAGAACTAATGATCTCTTGAGATCCCATGGAGCTTTCCATTTCTCTGATGCTATGGATTTTATGACAGAGATACTAGGCAGACATGGGAATTGGGCAAAACTCAACATCATGCATAAAAAGAGGATATTCAGTGATGTCTTAATAAAAGCATAATATATTCACTAAGCTAAACTTTATAAGCAGTAAATATTTTTAATTAGCAGATGCAATGCTGAGTCTTATTAATAAACATTAAAGACTAAAAAAAGGATAAACTGACGGTAGGTTTGTATTTCTAAAGTCAAGTGTCCAGGCCTGTTGCTGGCTTATCCCCTGGCTATGTCAACAGTAAACAAACGATGCAGACTGTTTGTTTTCATAGGAAAAAGATAGAAAAAGGATCATAAGCCAAAGTCAAACCATTGTTTTTTCTTAGATATTGGATAAATAGATATTCCTAAGGCTTTCCAAAGCCCTGGGAACTTGAGTTTCACACATATGCCTTTCTGTGAAATACACTGACATGTGTTAGAAAAATTAAAGGCTGTGTGTGTGTGTTTTTTTGTGAAAATGGAATGAAAGAACTAAGAAACTCCTTATGGGCTGTAAGAGTTAAAGAAAATGGTTAGATAAGGCAGGCAGCAGTAACTACCTATATGATTTGCTAACTATTGCTGCAAGGACTGATGCTGGTTGTGGAAAAGATGAAACCCCAGCAAATAATTGCTTGTGCATGTCTCAAAGGTGTCATTTCTTTGGAGGTGGCTTTGGAAAAAGGGTCTTTTCAAAATGGTAAAGGGAAAATCAGAGAAGGATGTCTTCATGATATTTGCTCAGCCAAAGGTGGTGGGATGCTGTGAGAGCACATGGTTGCCCATGTCACTCATCACTTGTTCCAGCGTGAGGAAGCATCTAGACTTATTAGTAAGTATGGTGAACCAGCAGTTTCCAAAGGAAGATGCCCAATAAGACAACGGACTCTACACAGATACAAAAATGACTTACAGGAAGAAGTTAATTCTAGTTCACTAATAAGAAATCTGAAGTTCATCCCCATCCCCACAAGGACAATTCCTATTTACTTCCTTAGATAAACAAGAGCTCCACCACTTAAACTTATTATTCCTTTTCTCTAAAGCAGTCATGTTTATGTAACTAGGGAACAGAACCCAAAGCACACAGCTGAATGATCCTCTACCAGATGATAATTATTTATAATTAATACAATCAAAAAATTGTGTAGACTGCCTAAAAATTATTTGCATGGAAGATTTTATGCATAACTTTCTGTAAAAAGTCACAAAAATTAAAGTCTGTTCACATGAATGAAAGTAGGAAAAACTATATTCAGTATTATTCGCTGTTAGTAGCCTGTCCCTCTCCATATTCTGTCAAAAGTAACAGTCCCAGGCTGACTGCGTAAGTGTATGCTTAATGATGGGAAAGAACTACACAATTTTCCAGTATTGTTGTCCTCTTTTTTTTTGTGATATACTTCTCAACAAAGGGCTATGAGGATTTCCTACATTGTCCCTGTATTCCCTTGATGTTTTGATGAAGACTCAAAATCTTCAACATTTCTTTGAGTATCTCTGCTCAGTTGAAACAGCGCTAGTGATGGTTGATTTTTTTCCCCCTGCTTACTAAAATTGGTGCTTTTTTTAAAGGCTCCTTTCTCATTTAAATCCTTTCCTTGTAGTTAAAAAGCAGTAGCACATGCATACGTGACAGGCATCAGAGTTTTGAATGTTTAGTCCCCAATGTCTCCCTGTGGATTGCTGCAAATCGTAATTCACAGACAAGACACTGCTAAGACGTTAGTGAATAGATATTCTGGGAAACTCAAAATGCCAATTAGTGAATGACTATGTGATATAAAGTGTTCTTGTTGATTCTAGACTGCAACTTCTAAAACAAACTGGTACATCTCTGTATAAAACAGCTTTTACATACACATATTACATTTACATACACACTCTTTTTTTGTGCCTGAATAAGAGTAGCGCAAAGTCAGGTGAACAAACTGGTGATCTTAAGATACACTACCTCTTAAAAAGATTATCTGTTTTCAAACACATATCACTAGATAAAAACTTAAAGATAACTTCCCAGCAATTGCTCACCACAGAGGAGAGAGAAAGCAGTGAGAATAACGACCACACGTTATTAGACCACACGTCTAGTGCATACGGGAGCTGATGACAGGTCTACGGAGCACCTTTCTTCCTAGACTGCCTTTCTAACCCCATGGCAGATGATGGTGTTTCTGGCACTGGCATTGTGCCTACCTCGTGTGGACAAGTGCAAATAGAATCACCAAGCCAAGACCGTTGCATTAAAGGGTTTGAATCTGTGAGGTTGAATCTGCTGAGATTGCCAGCACCTTATGGCAATCTCCAGTAATTTTTCAAAGCCATAGAGATGAGATGGAAAATCTAGTATAAACATTACAAAGGGAAATAAAAATAGATGAAGATAGGAGTGTAATATATGTTAGACTTTAGGCTACACATCACCTGAGTGGTAACTAGTATTTATTCTGAGCCTTTATATCCCGTTTCTCTTGAAAAAGAGTAGATAGCAATTAGTCCTAGCAACAGCAGGTATGAAATAACCCCGCATCAATTACTGTCTACAGAAATTCACAGAAGAAAAAAGTTAAGAGAGCGAGGGTTTTTCAAAGCTGGTACTTAATTAGTAATGCTCTTTCACTTGTGTTCTCACACACTAATAACTGTAGATATTACTTAACCCAGAAGTGTCAGGCTGGATTAGACATGCACAGTACTACAGGTACTGATATGGGAAGGTGCTTAACATTGACTGCAAAGGAGAAGCAAAATGCGTTTGAGAAAAAAAGCATCTGTGCTTCCATACAGGATGGGAATGTACTGTTTAGAGTCAGCTTAGACTGCCCCAAAGAGTATGTAATGTAATGTAATGTAATGTAATCCTCCCTTTTTTAAGGGAGGATTTCTCCCCTCCTCTTGCCACAGCTCAGTTTCATGCAGAAGGGATCTAGTTCAAGTGTTTGAAGATCTCTTCACAATGTGAACCACAGCACAGAAAGCTGGCACGGCTAGACGTGCTAGAAAAGTGCACCCTCACCTGAGCTGAAACACGGATATATATGCAATTTATCAGTACTAAGGAATCTGGCAAGTGCATCCACCAAATGTTAACCTGTTCCTGTGGGTTGTGGACACCTCAGTCTTCACCATCCTTCACAAAGGCTCCCTTGGCATCTTTCATGCTATAGGTTTTGATTTCAACAGAATTTGATTTTGGCTTCAACAGAAACTTGGCTTAATGGTGTTTGCCTATGTCTATTGCTTACAGAGTGGAATATAACTGAGCATGACAGATCAGGAGCAGAAACAAATGTTAAACTAGAACTTACGTTGCCTGTGATATTGAACATCCAAGAACTGAAGAAAAGTCCTAAAGGTGAGAGGAAAGCAAGAAGGGCGTGCAGCTCTTGCTTTACAAAGAGCAGACTGCACTTCATTTTATGACTAAAGGACAAGAGGTAGATAGGGGAAGTGTGGAAATTTCTCTCAGCTGAAAGCTATTAATGTTAGATTTGAACTAAGTGTAGACTTGCTCATGTGATAGTATCAGACAACAAAGCATTCACTCATTTTAGGAAAAGGGCACCTTTGCGGCACAGAAGGATCCCTAAATTGACAGTAGCATTCTTAGAATGCTTAGTAGTCTTAGTAGAACAAAGTCTAATTTTATTTTCCCATTTTTATAATTTGTCTCTCCTTTTTTTTCACTAGGCTTATTGCTCACTCTGAACTACTCATTTAAAGTCACTGAGTTGCAGACCCTGCGTTCTGTACATCAGACCCATGCTGCTTCAGGTCATAGTGCAAATCAGCTCTTACCTTCTTACTCCTTCAATCCCAACATATGCTGCCTGTAGTGTTTTGGGGAATTAGGTGATCACGGGCTAGTTCCTCTCAAATAGCCACAGTGAATATTGTTTATGAGTAACCATCTAGATAGTATACATATATGATGCAGAGACATGCTGTTGAATATATTAAGGAGTAAACAAACTCTAGATTTTATTCTGGACTAATGTGGTGCACATTTTTAAATCTTCACGTGCTGGAAGAAAGAGTAAAGCCTCTGTAGTTTGCTCATAAATATTTACAGAATTGTTCAGTCCATTGTGTACTGAATAACCAAAATGAATTCTGATGCAAACCAGCCCAGCTCCTGTATTTATACAGTATACTTGACAGAATGCAATAACAAAATAGGTTTTGCGTTTTAAGTTTCTGCTCCAGCTCCTCGAAGCACCTAGAATTTAAGAATGGCAATACAGAACTGTTATTGTCCAGGGACTTGGCATCTTACAGATTAGAAGTGCATATATTCTGCAAGGACAAAACGATGTACTATATAATTTATACTCACATAAATGTATTCTGCAAGGACAACTCAATATATTATATGCTTACATTCCTATATTTTTGCTCCTGGTAAGAAAATCTACCATCAACTAAAGCAAAACCACAAAAACAATTTAACTCTACAGACTGAAGAAAGGAAAACTAAATTTGCTTTTTACTATCTTATTTTATATTCAAAATGGAAAGGAAAATACACAGATGTAGGATGTGAATTTTGACATAAAATATTCATAATTGGGGAAAAAGCAAAGTCTACTATTTCTGACAGGTGCAAGCATTCAGGTCGAACCCCTACATGTATCTTGTCTTTATGTATTTATTCGGTTGTTCCACAGTATTCCATTTATTTCCTGTCGAAAGAGTTCTCTTTTAAAACAAAATCATAATCTGAGTCATAGACGGAAATGCTGATTTCAGCGACAAAGTGGAAACTAAAAAACAAGAGAGATGAAAGGCTTGGGGAAATCTGTGCTCTACAGATGCACTTTTATTCTCATGAGTCTCTCTTTCCTCAAATGAAAGGAATTCCAACCAAAAAAAGGGTGTAATTCACCACAGAAACATGCAAAACTTTTCAAGGCGATGTCTTTGCATATGCTAAAGGCACAGATGATGTTCAATGTAAAGCATTACTTTTGTCTTTATTGTTTTGAATATGCTGGATCATAAGAATGGATGTGCTCCCACTGGCACTTCAAAGCGGCACAGATAATCCCATGTCTCACTTGCTTTGTTTGCATTTTTAATTTTGCTCAAGTAAAAGCAAAATCAAAGCCCATACTTCATTCTGTGAAAAACTTCTGTGCAACATCCATCAGAAATCCAGCTTGTCTGCACCAAGGGTACGTTATGAAGCTCCAAACTCAGGCAGGATATTTCTATTTAGTGTGTGTGTGTGTTTGCCTTATTTTACATGATAAAGTGCTTCAATTTCTCAGTGGATGGAAGTCATCAATCTCTACCAGGCTCGAAAATCCTTCCTCTACAGATCAGCGGGCCCTTAATCTGTGGAGCAGGTGCTGGTGTTGAAGAAGGAGCAGCCAGAGGAGCGCAGTTGTTTCTGATGCATGTGAATGTCATCGTCACTCCAGCTGCAATGCAAGTGTCAGTAAAAGCAAGGTCGACTTCTAGTCCCAAGACTTTTTATTTAGTCCCGAGACTATTAATATTTATTCTGGTCCCTCAGCCTAGAAAAATGGGATTGAGAGTAAATCCTTGTTTTTTTGTTTTTGTTTTTTAAATCATCTACCTTTCAGGTTCTATGGGTCTGTGTGGTGCCTGGAGCAGCTTGTCCAAGGAAGGGCAGAGACAAGAGCAATTACAAAATTCATTAATGGATGATAAGTTCCCAGGTAACAAGCTGTAGCTGGAGAGCAGAGCAAGGCCGGGGCCTCCTCTTATGCCAGCTCCCTCTGTGCCCTCTTGTGTTGGAGCTGATGTCTCTTCTACCTCTAAAGATCCCTCCCGAAAACAGTTTCCATGGGGTGTCCTCCACCTCCCTCTCCCTCCTACCCCCTCTCCTCACCCCTCAAAGTTGATAAAATGGTTGGTTTGGAAGTGTTTATTGAGGAAGAGCATTTCAATGTCATTTTTGCTCAAAGCACTTCCACTGCAAAAATATAAGTAGGGAGAGCTTAGAGTGAGTAAAACCTCTTTCTAGACAACATTACGCCCTCAGATGGCTTGATATGTAGTGGTTAGCAGCTTGAAAAATCACATCTCGATGTTACTCCTCTGGTCTTTCATGAAGCAGCTGTTAGCAGTGGGATCCTGTGTTTGGAGCCAAGCAAGGCCGATGTAGCGACTCTGCGGATTAATTCATCCTGACAAAAGAAGGAATACCCTGCCTACCCCCTCAGTAAAACTTTGCAAAGAAAAGGGTGTCCATTTAATGCAATTAGCACCCTAGGTACAATAACACTGCTAGGCAATAGGAGGAATTCCTGGAAACCACAAGAGCTATGCAATCCCCTCCTTTCTCATTGCCTTCTATATAAATTCTTATATCAGTGATCACCCAGGGGCTGCTTCTTCACTTGAATCAGTTTTACAACTGTATATTTCCATTTATTTCACCGAAATTTATTCCTGGTTTACAGTGGTGTTAGTTCACAATGTTTTAATAAAAAATGAATGACTCCCCAGTGAAAAACAGAGATCCCTAATGAGCTATTTTCTAGTGGTGCCCATACACCGAAACTAACAAACGGAAGGAGCAAACACCAGTGGCTGTAAAACATTTTTAGCCTGGAGATATGAGAATCTGTCAATATAATGTTGGGGGGGGAAAAAAAGGCAACTTGGAAATTTGAATTTTATTTTTGCTTTTGCCTACAGACCTGCTAAGGGAGGTATGTTGTAACTCCTCAAGAGTCCTGTATCCTTCAGAAGGTGGAACCTCCTCCCTCCCGCCCCGATCTGTAAAATAGGAACTTCTGAAAGGTTTAAAACTAAAAGCAAACACATGGTACTTCCAACCACTCTACAACAACAGTAATTTGGATTCCTCTGCATGTGTTTGATATAGAAGATGAAGAGAGTTCTGCTACAAAATAATAACGTTACATGGTTCCAACAAGCCGCTTTCCCTGTGGAAGGGAGCAAAATTCTCCTCGGGCTCCCTCACCACGCTGCCCAAACAGAGCGGATTCACCCGTCCTAGTTATGGGCACCGTCCCCACCTTGCACTGTGCCCAGCTGAACTGGCCCAAACCATGCCAGGGTACGCGCTGACAATGTCAAGCAAGGGATGATCAGAGGATGGTGCTCAAACCCATTTGCTGACCCTGTTCAGTTTATTAGTTTAAAAAGATCTATTGAAATTCTGCAATACACACCGAGTATAAGGTTTTTCCATCTATAAGTAGGTCAATTACAGAAAACAGAGCATTGAAGGGGAACAGTGAATTGCCCTTATTATTCCTTTCATATCCCACTTTAGCTGATTAAGAAAAAATGAGGAGATTGGAAGAATGTGAAGCCTTTTTTGCTTTTTTTTGGCACTTAATTACTTGGACTATACTGTAGTTAGGCAGGACTGCTAAGGAGAATTGTTGTTCTTGTTGCTAGTATACAACATATAATAATCATATAATAATACATTACAATATATCAGTGTAATATTATATGAATAATATATTTCCTACTAGAAAAAAATCCATAGTTAACAAAATCAGACAAGTTATCTGGTACAAGAGGACCTTATTAAGGTCCCATCTTCACAGCATTTATTTAGGGCTTAAGCAAGATAATTAAATGGTTAGAGTCAAGAAGAAGCTTCAGATAGGTAAATTATTCAAGCTAGTCACTAAATTTGCTAATTTTATTACATCTATTAAGCTTTCCAGTTGAAAGGGCACATCCGAGCTTGTACATTGATCGACGATTGTATTATTCAACATTTTGCATCCTTTGTTATAATTTGGTGGCATGAGGCAGACACCATCCATATTATCAGTGAATGAGCTCATGGCACAGAGAATGGGATTTCATAACTAAAAACAGAAATGTATTTAAGTAAGGTGGTGGCTTGGGTCCAAAAATGAATTAAAACTGTCTTCCAGAACACTTTTTTTCTTTTTTTTTTCTTTTAGTTTGAGTCAAAGGGTACCTTAATGGCTCATTTTCTGCTCACACGGACACTAAATTCCCTGCTTTCAGGAATATATTGGAAGCTTTGTCTGTCTGCTGAATCCGGCTGATAGCCATGCCATGCAGTTTTTTGGAGATACTTCTTTTTTTCCTCAACTGTAGTAGAATTGGTGGACTTAGTTTTGGATAAAAGCAATAGAACAACTTTACCTGTCACAGACTGATACTTAAAGGCTTTAAAGTAGATAAAATATTAAGAAGAATTTTTGTGCTAGTCTTAGAGAAATTAATTTTCATAAAAATGCAAAAAAGAGACAAATGAAAAAACTTCAGACCTTAACATATTACTTATAATTCATAAAATAAAATAGTGCAAACAGTGCCAACAACCATTCATAAAGATGCCCCCACACAATTAATATTGATGCTGGTTTTTATTCTCCTATTCAAGAAGAGTCACTGTGTTTTTGGTTGGTATCAGCTGGGCTATGGAACTGATTTCAAATCATTCTTACATCTTGTGCTTATAAGAACCTGAATGTTAACAGGTAACTATAAATGCTGCTGTTTAAAATGTTTAAAAAGTGGTATTTTTAACCTAGTAAGAGGTACAGACTAAAATCTACTCTATCAATCAGTGGTACTTATATAGTCCCCATCTGTACCCTTAGAAATCTGAAAGGACTTGCTCTTTGGGAACACTGAGGTCAAGCACTATAGAGGGGAGCATGAAATACTCTTTCATTTTACAGAGGGAGAGCTGAGCTATATAGAGAGATGAGGCACCTCCTTCCAGGTCACCAAAAAAAAATTTGGAGATAGAGCAGGGTACTGATACTGAATCACCTGGAGAGTGTATCAGTGTCCTAACCACCAAGCTAGTTTTCGTTACAGCAAATCTTCAGCAATTGAATTAAAAGAACAGCTACTAGGAAGACTGAATTTGTATGACAAGCCTGCAGCTGATGGAGAGAGTATCTCAAACGCTCACTATGCAAGATTTCCTTCTTGAAAACTCTTTCTGTAAGATTGTGATTTATTTCAGTAAACACTCAGGTTATATAGGTATGAGTGCTTAGAATGCAATCTTAATTTTCTATGTTGATCTTCGTATTTTAACTGCTTATTTGATGCCACATGCATATATGTAAATATATCATACATTATAAATTAATAAACAAGACAAAAATAAACTAATCACAAACAAAACTGCTAATTTTTTTTAAGAGACTGTTTAATTATCTGACACCTTCACTGTCATTCACAATGATTATCAATCTACATTTCAAGAATTTACATAGAGGTTTATGGAAAGTTAAGTTAGAAGTGTTCCAAATCACCGGGAAAAATTTCTTGAAAAATCTTTATGCATCACATAGATGTGAAATAGAGATCTAGCAGCTGTGTTTTTCACAGCACCTGGTTTATTAGATTATCATTTTTGTTCAGATTAACTTCATATTTTTGTCCTTTCCTCATGGGCAATTGTTCCAGCTGAAGCTTCTGCACATGCTACAGGGGCCAGGAGAAACGAAATTCACTGTTCTGGCTGCTATTTTAAGGTGATAGCTCAGACCTTGTTCTCTTAGAATAGCTACCAAGACCTGACAAAACCTTACCAGCTGGAAGTGATTTCCATCAATCTCTCTTTCAAAATCACTAGCAGTCTTCGCTGCTCAAATCATCATCAAATTACATCAAAAAAGTCACTCAAGCATCAATTCCACTCTATCTCAATCTACTCTGTGTGTTCAGGGAACAGGAAAATCCCCGTATACACTCACCCTGGCCATAACCTCAAACACCATCCTTCCCACCTGTGTTCTCCCAGACCTTGCTGTTTTTCCTTTTGTGTCATAAGACTCATTTCTTTATCTCTGTAAAAGCTTGTTAAAAGCTTAGGCAACCCTGATAACTGCTGAGAAATGAATCCAAGCTAATAGCAAATTCCCCATGAATCTCTGCTTAACATACTACTGTGATATAGTAAAGTAGCTCATTTTAGGCTCTCGTTATTGTGCTCATAGACCAGTTATTCATCACTCTCTCATTATATTTGCACTGTCACTCAGCTCTGAAAGCTTCTGCCTATGTGAATGAGTCTGTAATTTCCTCTTGCCCTCTCCCAACACCGGTCCACACTCCCAGACAACCCAATGAAGGAAGCGTGTTTTGGCAGCGATCTCCTTGGACAGGTCATGAAGTAGCAAAAGGATGAATTTTGACAGTACTGCTGCCACACGGTTCTTTTTGCTATATTCCATTTCAGACACTTTTGCACAAACCAGGCTGTGGATACGCTCAACACTTCCAGAAGGAGAGCTCACCTGAGGCAAACCTGAAGCAAACATTAGTGGTGGAGAATGCAAGAGCCACCAGCGAACCCACAGTGTCCAACCTGCCTAGAAAATAGGCCCCCAGGTGCAACTCTCATGTGCTGCTCTAATTCCATGCCCACCTTGTGGACATACAAAACAAACAGTTAAACCATGTTGTACAACAGTTTCTGCAGCACGAGACAGTGAACAGACACACAGACATATTGCAGAATTTGGGCCAGAAGCGTTAACTACTAAAGCTCACGGAGCGCCCATCTGCAGCACACAGACCTTTTAGCACCTATTTGGGATTGTAATCTTCCTCAGTCAAAAATACGCTTCCTGAGAACCTTGTCTGTCTTTCTGTGCATTGTTCTGAGAGGAGTTAATACACATATAGACTTTCTTCCTCGGTGAAAAGAAAACCATTCCACTGAACGCTGAGAAGCTGCAGCTGCTTTGCTGCTTGTTTAGTGAACTCCCTGCTCTATGTTCTCGTATTTCCCTAGGATAAAATACAGTGTTGCGTATCATCTGGGACCTTAAACAAGACAAAAAAAAAAAAAAGAAAGAAAGAAAAAAGAATTCCTTCTGCAGTCAGGTCACACCCTGGTGACAAATTTTAATGGAAGGGCTAGACTGTGATTTTGGTATGTGATTAAAAAAAAAATGTCCTGTCAGTGGAAGCTCACTGAGAGACAGGCTTTAATCAGTGGATATGTTCCCCCACATAAGACAGTCTGATCACGTGGCTATGGCTACAGTATGCAGAAGGAATCATTCCCATGCATATTAGTGAGCACGAATCCCGTTGGGATCAACAAGGCTGCAGTGTGAGCCTCGCCTAGGCTTTGCTATTTACACTATTTACACTAACTGTGCAGGTTCAGGCTCCAGGGTTAGCCCAGTTCAGTAAAATATGTTTTCATTATTTAGAAGCCTGTTCACACATTAAAAAAAATCAATCACAACTACATTTTCTGGATTAAAAAAATAAAACCAACCCCCTTTTTCTACATTTTAATCAGCTGAGCCATAGCTGCCGTTCAGCACATGAACACGGAACCTAGAGGAGGAGCTCCATTCCCCTGCACGGCTTATGCAAACGGAGCAGTCCCAATGCATGTGCTGGAGCTCAATTCCACCTTCCAAAGAAACTATAGTTCACTGGCTGCCACAGAAGTTCCTGAAAAAATCTGGCACTGTCTTGAGAGACCGGAAGACAAATTTCCTTGGGAGCACTGATTTGGTTTCTCGGTAGCCCATCAAGCTGCTCACGCAGCTTCAGACAATCTAGTCAGTAGAATTTATAACAGTCTAAAGGAAATATTGCCTTGATTTATTTAAATGAAAAGTATTGCATTTCCACTTTGTTGCAGAACAGAACAATACTTTCCCGTATAATCTCCAAATTCATAGTGAAATATAAATTGTGAATAGTGAAATATTCTGCTCCTGTCTAAAGAAAGTATATAGAAATACAAGTTTTCTTCAAGTTTTCTTCCATGGCCTCTCCTGTTTATCTGCAGGAGATGCTGCCTTATGTCTGAATTAGCAGACCAGATTACCGGTATAAAAACACTCGGTGTTTATTTGGCCATTCCCACTTCAATATTTTAACTTCAAACTCCTTGGAAATTGTTTTCAATTAAAATGCTTGACTGAGAGAGAATTACAGTAACTAAGATGCAGACACACAGTCCATTACATTGATTTCATCATGGGGGAAGTAACTTATGACAAAAGTTGAAGGAATAAAGATTGATATTTCCCAAATATTCTGTTTATCTCCAATGTTTCTGTACCACTTCTACTGAAATATTTATGAACTTAAAAAAATCAAATTAGCAATGAACTAATTTTTATTGAAAATATTTTTCAGGTAAATGAAAATATTCCATAACACTTGCATGACAATTTCATTGAAATTGGGTTTAAGATTTTGGAAAGAAGTCACAATAACTTTCATGTAAAATGGAAAACAGGTCCCTACCAAGTATTGCTAAATGTCTAGAAGAATTTAGTTCTCATATTGATAGCTGACAAGGTGATGCCTCTGCTACACTGGCAGTACTTAAATCGCTGTCCCCTATCCCCTCACCTTTAGCCAGCTCTCCTATAGAAGTTGCCTAACTCTTTTTTCACAAAAATCATGTCATAATAGTTACTGAATAAAGATGGATGTAAATAACTACATGTATCAGAGTTATCAGTTCCTTTTAAATGAGATGCTTGAAAAAGCAAGATCATGCAGGTAGGGCAACCCAGATAGAAAAGAAAAAAAGTGCAGAATTTTCTCGATTCAGTTTCATGCAGTTGTTTTGTTCACTCTGGCAGGTATTTAGACAAACATATTTTCTCCTATCTATGTGCTACTATGCAGAATGGGCCCTATGTAATGATAATACTAAAGGACAAGGTCAGTTAGAATAGAATAGAATAGAATAGAATAGAATAGAATAGAATAGAATAGAATAGAATAGAATAGAATGCATGTGCAGAGACAGCCTCTTTCACACTAATTTTGCTTTTGGGGAGATTTTGTTTTTAAACAGTGGCATAGGTGAAATGGGCTTATTTAATTCTAGAAGCACTGAAGGAATTGCACATGGCCTAGAGTCCAATAAAAATACAACAAGGTAAGTATTCTATATTGTTGGAGGTAACCTCAAAATCTGCAGGGCGGCACAATGCGTCTTATCTGCAGTCTGTCCCACAGACCTATAGCTCTTCTGTAAAACTGCTCGTGTTGAAAAAGGTTTTGTGGTTTGGTCAGTAATGTGCTGAGCACGCTAGACTTACTAATGAATCTTTGAGAAACCAACAACTTACCTGAACCAGCTACTCATATAGTTAAAAGACAGTGAAGCCACTACCTTTTCTGGCTCCTAGTATTAGATATAGGCATTCCTTTCACACACTTTTTTTGGAATAATGCTGAATTTCAGCTCTACAGACACCATGAAATTACTTTGCTTCCTGTACAATGCTTTGTAATCAAAAAGTGATGTAATTACTGTTTCCTGGACACCAAAGTGACAAAAGTTGCAAGCAAAAATTCAAGAAGAGATGCAAAACTGAAGGCCTTGAATATTTTACCAATGTATCATTCCTGTAGCCCTTAACATTAAATTATCTCATATTTTGCTGTCACATGCTGATGTTGATTGGCTTTCCTAATCAATCACAAGTCACTGGGGAAAAAGTGAAGAGAGCAAGGGGCCTGGCTGGGCCTCGGTGTCAGCCCCGGCAGGGACTCACTGTGGAGAGCAGTGCACATGATGGGCCTCCTAGCATGCTGCTCTGCCCAATTATAAAAATAACAGGGCCGTAACTAATGGGAAAAAAAGAGGCTGATGCAGTGCCCTGGAGGAACCACATTATATATTGATATCATTAGCCTTTTTGTTACATCTAAATGAATAAGAACGGAACTGCAGCTCTGGCTGCCTAAAGGGAGGTGCAAAAGCTGCTTTACAGCCTTTTTCAGAACACCTCTGGAGCTTTTAAAATGGCATAGAGAAGGCTTTTTAATATTGGGAACATATGAGGAGCCATCCAAATTACTCTAAAAAGATTCAGACTTACAGCTTAGCAGTAAAAGCTTGGTCAATGATCTGAACTTCACTAAGTCACTTCGGCATTGGCCTAATCAGGTTTACTTTCCTGCTCTTAATCTCTCAATAGACACAAAGTTTCCCTTGATTAATTACTTACATGAGACCCATAGCCTCCATTTTAATGTCTGTTATGCTAAATATGGTTGCTAATTAAATTCTATTTTTTTCTCTGATGAGAAAAAAAGAATATAACTCTACCAAATGCCATAATTCATTTTAGTATTAAATAATCAACATTTGGCAGATTCTTTGAAAACAGCAGGGCAGAAATAATTCACAAAGTGAGGCAACTGCATGGGGTCAATATGAGGCACCGACTGGTAGCAGATTTCCAGAAATAACGTAATCAGATCACATTATTTTTCATTTTCTTACGGAAATAATGCTGTATGTTCTAGGAAGAATAATATACATTTAGGACATCAGAGAAGTGTGGGGGAGAAAAACGAAGGAATTGCACAAAAGGAAGTAAAAGGAAGTAACTGTCTTTATGGAAGGGGTGATTGCTTTACTGTGAATTGTCATAATAAAAATGAAATTTCAAAATACTTGAAATCATCCCATCTGGTTAATTAAAGCAGTGACCAGTTCTACATGATTTTGTCACTTCTTGCCTGCAGTGCCATAGTTAAGCATACACAGACATGGATTCCTCAACCTCCCACCGTCACACGGTGATGGAAGATGTCTTGGTGAGGTCAAACCCCTGCACGTGCAGATGTGTCTCTGCCCCAGACTGGACACAGGCTCTCTGCCTTCTTCAGCACATACTGACTAAAGATCGTTTTCTTTACCTTCAGACTGCTGAGTAGTTTTGGCTCCAAAAGTCTCCGGAGCACCAGAAAAGCTGTTTCAGACTAAAGCTGCGGTCAGCAGTCCTGCTGCTTTTGACACTGACTTCACTTGGGCAGTTGAGCTTGTTTGCGTGGCAGACAGACCTTGCTTAGGGGCCTGAGTGAGGGCAAATATAAATGAAATGAATTCCCACTGTAAATAAAGAACATCAAAAGCCTTGCAGATTTGTACTGAAAGCTGAAGGTGTTTTTAGCATTGCTTTCTGTCTACACATTGTGTTCAAAGCAACACCCAGAAATGGCACAGAAACTACAGTGTTACGCAGACCAAGCCTCAGTCCCGCACAGAGCTCTCCTTCAGGGCACAGGATGGTCAAGCAAAAGGCATATCACAGACAGCCACGGCCTAATGCACAGCTGGAGCTGCTCACACGTTCTAGGGCTGAGGATGGCAGAAGAGTTTTAGAGAACGGGATGCTTTTGAATTAATATCATTTATAAAATTAGCTAACCACAAAAAGGGATATTAACAAGCATAAGGATTCATGAGATGACTTCAATAGTGATTGCCTGATACTGTGTAGGGTCAGGAAAGGCCACTGGACCCACCGAGTGTCATGTGAAAAAGCACCTTTAGCATGCCCAGCCAAAAAGGCAGGCAACTAGTCTCTCTGGCAGAGATTTAAAAACATAATTTTGGTATGACTCACTGACTTCTACATCCTTCTAGCTAAATAGGCCATCTAACATTTCTTGCCAGCTCCTGCCAAGTCTCACTCAGAGAAACAAATTACAGCAGGACATTAGTCTACTGTGCCTGAATCACAACCACATGCCCGGGAGCGGGCCAGGCGCTGGGACACAGTCACCCGGGCAGGGAGGCGCGCCAGGATTTGGCCTGTTCCAGCCAGCATCCTCCTGCCACTCCTAGCAATTCCTAGGCAAAGCTTCAGCTGTCAGAGCTTTCCAGGGATTACTCCCACTAAGTGGTCTGAATGAAGGCACCTGAATTTGGAGCTAAGATTAGCACAGATGTGAGCTGTACTCGGCCAGTTGCCCATAGCTCTCAATTTCCTGGGCACACTTAATGTACTTGTATAGGTTTAGTCAGCCTGTCTTCCAGAAAAATCTTTCAATTCACAGAGACTACAGTATCTGACTACTGTTTTGGCTGCCCGGAGTGCTTTTTATTATACTCATGACACCACAACTTCATTATATACTATGTTATAGGAAGTATGATATATTTTTCTGGCTATGTTTCATGCTAGGTAGTGTTAATGGCAGGTTATAATATGTTGTCCCTGGCTTTACCTTAGGCAGGTGTATTCACTGCTTTTTATTTCCACCATGGAAAATATTCAATGCTCTTATCTCCCTATATTACATCTGCCTGGTTTTATTCTAGAGCAGTGAGAATCAGGTACTTCTATTTTTTTTTTCCCACATGTAGGACTGGCCCTCACCTAGAAGCTGTAGGAACTGGCACTATGAGACACACTGTATTGATCTTTGCTAAGCAGACGTGTGCTTTCCTTTAGAAAGAGGACCAAATATCCTGTATTTGGTCTGCATCAATAAGCCAAACAGCCTGAATGCTTTAAAGGCTTTAGGTGTTTTTCAGGCTTCCCTGAAAACACACACACTTTTGTTATGTTTTAACAGAACAGTATATGAATTTTAGGCTTGGCTGTGATGAGCAATTTGACAAGACCTCGGTGGGATGTTAACCTCACTCTGCAATGTGGTGTTGTGAAGGCATCAGCTCCCATCCCCAAAAGCAGTCTAGTTGTGTCACTGTGTCACTCTGAAAGATTTAATCAGTTTTGCTTTTTTAGCACTGATGAAGTTGTATTGCTTCTAATTCCTGAGCTATCTCGGTGAGCCTTAGTTTGGAGATTGCTGCTGCAAATGCAGCTTTGGACACACAATCATCAATTTGACTACAATATTCATTCGTTCTTGAGAATTTGGATTTTAGCAAAGATGTCATATCTTGCATTTTAAAATTAAAGGTGCTGTGCAAAAGGATTTATTCATCAAAAGAATATATACTGCATATTTTAATCATTCAATTTAATTATATTTATTTTTACTGTTAATTGCATCCCACTCCATCGTATTTCTCAGAGCTTTCCTCAGCCTAAAGAAATATTTAACAACTTCAACACCCATTCACATCAATAGCCTCCTCAAACCAGGACCAGATACACAGGTATTATTTCACTTGCAAAAAATGCTTTTCTTGGAGGCAACTGAAGTGCAAAGACAGGAAGACAGTTAGCGTGTTAGAGTTAAATAAGTGGCTACCTAGCCTAATCCCTGAAGCAGAGTCTACAGTAGTCACAGCTGCAACATTCTGTGCATATAAAAGTTTTTATACACTAAAAAAAAAAAATCAACAAAAAGTCACCTTTCAAAACCAGAGATCTGCTGCTCATGAATTACATACCTGGTCAGGTATCTAATATTTACCCCTGGAGGAATTTCTTTTTACAGAGAGGCTCTAACTTCCTATCAAATGAAAATGTTCACCTTCCTAGTAATTTGTACAAGAGTTAGCATGATAAAATGATTTGTTATGCCAATAAAGTTTTTGTTACACTGTAAAATGGTTTGTTACGCTACTATTGCTACATAAAAATGTTATGAAAATTAAGGAGATTATAAGTTCCAGAAAGCAATAGTTTGCTTTTAATACTTACTACTCAAAAAAAAGAAAGAAAGAGCTTCCAAGCTACATGGCCAGCCACCCAGCAATTTTTCAGCATTGTAAAAAGGCAACCTAAATGACCTTTTAAGTAACAACAGAAATTGGTATCCCAATTAGGAAAGCAGCTACGAGTCTGAAATGAACGGAAACTCACTCAGGTCAACACTATGCAGAAAATGGAAGGAAAACTGCAACAAGTTGTAATAGTTAGGTGCTGCTTTCTAAGCTGCAGGACAGTAAATCAAGCAATACTAGATTACAAATGGAAACGGCAGAACATTTTTGTGGTGGGCTGATCATAGATGGGATTGTAAGATAATAGGATGGAAGGAAAACCGTATTTTGCGTATGGGATTTTAATTTCAAAATGTGTATATCATTCAAAAGCAATTTCTGAAACAGTTTAGTTCACAGTCAAGCCTTATGAGTTTCTGGAACATTTTAAACAGACAATGAATTGTATCCACAATTTATTCATGATTGCTCCAAGGAATCATTTACTCTGCAAGAAGGGGAATTTCTGTGATATCTCTTGCTTTGGCACCATATAAATTCTTACACCATTTTCACATTTTACTATATTCATATGTGATTATGTTTGTAAATACCTTTTCTTTTTCCTCCTATTATTGTGATCTTACTGTTTGTCCTAGTTTGGTAAATTTTGACCAGAACTTGACAACATAACCAAAGAACAAAACAGCTCCTGATTTCAACAGCTGCTGTCTTTCCACAGAGCTGTAAATTAGTTTTTACACTCAAAATTTCTAGAAAACTTTCTTATTAGCACTACATATATATATATTATAACAAAGTGAAGAAAGCATTGGAAATATTTATTGTTTTCTCCTTGTAAATCAACCATACTTTGGTTTCCTTTGCAAAGGCTAATTGGGGCAAAGTGAATGGTCCTAACCGTGAAGGGAATTCGCTGCAGATTATCTTCCTGGGACAGAAGACTTTGAGTATCAGGCCCTCACTTGAGTAAGGAAGGTGTAATTAATTAAGCTGGGCTTGTGCTGTGCCCAAAATTCTTTTTAAGGCCTGATTTCATATAAGTTTTAATATGGATATTGACGTATACATGTTTGGGCCCCTAGAGAAGCAGTTTTGTCTTCACTGGAAAAAGTCCTCATTCAAAGTCTTTCCTTCCCAATTGGCCCAATCTTTTGAACAAATGCACTAATTCAGACCTGGATTTACAAGTGGAACTAACCACTGTTAGTGGTTCACTAACCACTGCTGTGAGATATGGGTTATACTCAACTTCCAGTCAAAAGCAGTGGTAAGGGAAAAGCATGGAGCTTCTTTCTTACAAAAGGCATTTGCAGAAAATTTATCTTGAACTTTTATTCTACTTCATTCTGGACAGGATGAGAAGTGTAATCCCATCTGCACTCCTATCTGCACCCAGCTGTGGTGGGCCAGTCGCTACGTACCACACACAGCTGCGCGGGGAAGGAAACAAAACAGAGCTTCTGCTCCTAGAGGAACATATGGAGCCAAATCTAATGAACCCTTCGATCACAAGGAGGAGAAGACATTAGGGCTGTGGAAAAACTCTGTCCTGTGTTGATGCTCCCAAATGACATCCAGTCTTCGGCTCTTCCCTACCTTGCCTGCAGGCGTAACAACGTCCAGCAGCTGAGAAGCCCTGTATTGGACAGCAGTTTTATAATGCTTTTATGACTTGTAATGCCTGTAATTTAAACCCATAAAAAATGGCTCACTAAGGTAGCATGTTCTGATGCGCCAGAATCCCAGGAAGGAATAGATAACACTGTTAAATACAAATGAGTAATCCAATTCCTATTATTCCCCTGTCCTTTTTTAAGTGTGGCATTCATATCTCACTTGAGAAGCAACTTGGCTGGGTTACTTAGCTGTAAAACAGATTTAAATTCAGGGTTGAATAAATGTTGTTGATGGCTGTGAACTTTGGAAACTTTAGGCAAATTGCTTACTTCCAACCAAGCCTGCTCTCCTTTCAGTCCATACCTTAATGAACGAGATTCAAGAATTAGTGTTAGGGTTCACCTGTCCCAGCAAGGACCAGCATGGGGCCCAGACTCTTTGATCGCCCCTACAGAGCTTTACAGAAGACAGGCAAAAAGAAGAATAGTGTATCTTTTTATATTACAAAAGCCATTCCTTGTTTCAAAAAACACAGTACTATTCAAAACGGGTATTTAAATCATCCTGTCAGGAAAGAGAAAGACAACAGCAGAGTAAGGAAGGACTGTAAGGAGTAAGGAATCTGAGCACAACCCAAAACTGGCACTTACAGAGAGCAATATTTGGATGGCACTGTGAATGACCTCTAGGTACTGAAAATCGATTATGCAGCCCGTCACGGAGACGTAGGAGTAATCATCTAGGATGCCGGGAGCAGAAGGACGCACCACCCTTCGGACGCAGCCAGGCCCGTGTTCCCGCCACCAGGACCGGTGCATGGAGATGTTAAAGGTCATGAGATCTGTTTCCTAGGAGGCAGGGAGAGAGAAAGGATGAGTTCTGCATCATGTAAGGCAAAGAAAGGGAAATAGATAGGTTTAACTATTAAAAGGAAAACAAGCTAAATAATTCTCCCATCTCCTACTCCCTCATCACCCCCCAGTATTTTTAATGTGAAACCAGACCACTCAAAAGGAAATTGCAAATATTTGTAATTTCTTCTGTGATTGCGCATAGGAGCTTCCGTCAGGTAGAAGGTCCAGCCTACTAGGTACTCTACAGAGCTACCGCATGTGCCCCTACAGACTTTCAGTCTGAATTGCTACTCGATTAAAACGTGACGATAGGCTTAATTTTTTGAAGAGATAATAGAGTTTTATCCCATGATACCGGACACAATCTAAAACAAACTTGAACAATATTTATTTAAGGCAATAACTATAGAGTACTAATCTATACATAATCTATAACATAATCTACAAAGAGTAATCTTGAAGGTTGCCTGCCTTCATGTGCTGTGCTCTGCTTTCTCCCCTCCCCTTCTGTGGACTGATTTGGGTTAAAAATACAAGCAGTAACTTCTTCACTCAGATCACTCACTGGAGATTAATGTAATTCAGTTAAATGAATATTTCAAATACTACCGATTTAGTTTTTCAAGTTTCTGCATGTCAGCAAACTTTGAGATAGTTCTAATCATACGCACAAAATTGTCTGCCCTATGACAACAAAATACTACCATTTTGCACATATGCCCATTTTGTGTGTTGCAAGTACTGCGATACTGCACTGTGACACTTTTTGAACCCCGCCCAAAATATCTTTCCTGTAAGCGTATCTGTGGTAGTTTTCTTTTATACTGACCAACAACAAATTCAGAGTAAGGTTTAACCTATTTTCCAAAGTCAGGAGTCTTTTTGTTGCTTTCTTCTGTTAACTTCCTTTATTCTGTCCATACCTGAAAAATTACAGGTGAACTACATCTTACTGTTTTTTATTACTGATAGTAAAGAGTAAGAACTCTGCTTTTGTGGGTAGCTTCTATTTTTTTGTGAACCCTATAATTTCTCCATCCTTAAAATATAAGCTTATTGGACCATTATTTAAGGTTGATGAGGCATCTTCTGCCTCATCTTTTGCCATTATGCGTCATTCTTTAATGTTGGATTAGAAAATTTTCAGATGCAGTGTGAAAATGCCTTACGAAATCAGAACTCGAGAGACAATTCAATTTAATTAAAATGTAATTATAAATAAAAAGCATAGGAAATATCCAAAGCTTTCTCAGTATGCGAGTGGTCTCAAGTGCTTTTAACAATTGCCAATGGTAAGAAAATTTCATTTCTTGTGCAGTGCACGCATGCTCACTCATATCTTTTTCAGAACGTAGGAGTGGAGTAGCCGTACGAATTTACTGTTGGCTTGTGTTTGTGTTTGGTTATGGCTTGTGTTTATACCAAACGTTGCAAGTCAATATCTGTCTCCACAACTGCAGGAATAAAATAAGGGTTTCTGTAAGTTTATAGAAGTCACTTTGCATTTGCTGGCTATTAGCAGGGTTTGTTTACAAAGAAAATGCAGAACTTGAGACATCCATGGATTCTTTTTCATACTTCATATGCCAATGATGCAGTGAGAGAAGAACCAGCAATATAGGATGTTCTTCTGCTTGATTCAACAACACTTGTGGGTTTTTTTATTATTATTATTAACAAATTATGGACAAAGCCTATTGGGGCTTTTCATAATTGCTTTTCATCCTGTGTGTTGTATCCCAAGTCCTAAAAGCAGGTAAAAGAGGATAATGATGGCTCAGCAAAGATCAGTTTTCTAAGTACAAACAGAACCACTTGGCCCATTAGCACGACCTCTAAAACCGCTTCACAAACCCGCAATGGTAAGCTGTCTGAGCTGATAAGCGGTAAGCTGCCAATCAATAAAAGAAAGACTGAAAAAAATCAATTGTGCAGCCAAAGCATGCTAATTTCTTGGAGATTCTTAATTCATAAAGTAAGCCACGTAAACTGAGTTTAAAAAGATTAGCCTGTATCTTTACTGTCATTTACAGAAATACATAAAATTTAAAAATGGATTGCTTGATTGTGTAAGTTCTACATATCAGTGTAATTCTTAGGGAGAGATGTTTGGAAACTCTGTGCATGGGTGGAAAAGATGCTGCCCAGGTGGTTTATTCTTAATCTCTCAAAGTTAAAGAGTTCTTTCAGAAACTACAGGCAGGTGCTTGAAATCTTTCAATAGATAATACATACTATTTTCCAATGTTGCAAGCAATCATTAAGCAAATACTTGTAAAATGCTTGAGCTTCAGCAAGTGACGTAATAGCAAATGTTTTTTTTCTTGTAGAATAATGCTTGTTTTGTAGTGAGTGATCACTCCCTATCCGAATACTTAATGTGCTACAGACCTCAGGCAACCTCTTTGATGAAACCACAGTTTAACAACTGGGATTTCAATCACTAATTGAAAATTGCTGTCTTTCTGAGGTTCACATTCCTAACACACTACTTGACCTTAATTCACCTTTGTTAACTTGTTACATATATACCATAAAGTAAGAGAAGGCAGAACGTGGATAATAGTACTTCCAGAAAAATCTTAGCAATTTCTCATCATACTCCTCTTTGCAGTCACTATTATTGCCACATGCCAGTGGTAAGAAATTTTTCCCTTAACACAGGATCAGCAGAATATCTCTGCTTCTACTGCTAGGGCATCCCAGTTAGCGTTATACACTTTTTTTTTCATCTGTTAAACTATGTATCGGATTTGTGTTGGCTGTCATCCCAAGGATTAATTTTGACTATTATTGAAAATCAATGCAATAGCAGGTACTTTTTTTTTTTTTTTTTTTTTAGGTGAAATATAATCCCTTAATGTCTCAGTAATACCTTTTTTTTTTTTTTTCCCCTAAGAGTTTGGATAATAGATTTAATTTCATTGTATCGCTAAAGTTCTACACATGTTTTTAAGTGCATATTTCCTATTTTTAGGTGGTGACTCTAGATAAATGTTAACAGATAATAATGTAATATGATTTAGCTTAAAGGTCAACAGTGATAATAGTTATTATGTTCCTTGCATTTATTTGTGCATAATTTATGTATACACATTTTGCTTATAGCAAAAAATATCAAGTATGTATGATTAAAATAATCAGAGGTCAAGAGAAAGAGATATAAAAACTCCAGAAAAAAACAGAGCTGTCTTGTATAATATGCAAATTCTATGCTGTGATATGATTAGGCATTGCAGAAATCTTCACCGCATGCTTTTGCATTATTACATGCTATTTTAGACTTCTTTCATTTCTTGTTAATAGCTGAAAATCTGCTCTGGGAAAACTGTAACAAAGACATTAGCACATTGAGTTGGATGGAGGAGAATCAATTCTTCCTTCAGAAAACAGCAGTCAACACTTTAAATTTTACCGAATGATGCAAGAGCAGGGACCTGGCAAAGTAATTCCATAAACATCTTGTCTTTCAGTAGACATCTTATTTTTTGCTTGTACTATACCTA
This sequence comes from Nothocercus julius, assembly GCA_013398735.1. Taxonomy (NCBI): domain Eukaryota; kingdom Metazoa; phylum Chordata; class Aves; order Tinamiformes; family Tinamidae; genus Nothocercus; species Nothocercus julius. Next base: position 588,995 of record VZSV01000166.1, on the reverse strand, counting down.
GTCCTTCCTGTTGATTTTTCTCTTTTGTAGATACATACTATAATCCTTATAATAAATGAACATTAATTAGGCTGAAGCAATAAATATTCCTGTCATATGTTCTAAAAGGAACAAAGATACTCTCGTTTTGACTTGCTACCCAGCTTCTGCTCTTACCAGGGAGGACAAAAAGATTTAGATTCAAACACCTGATCAATAAGTAATAAAAGATAATAGTCATAATTCTAGGCAAACACATTTCCTTGTAATGCCCTGCGCTCAATTAAGTGTGTAGTTATGAGGCGATGTTTTTGGACAGGGAGCACACACGTTCTCTAGTACCTAATTTCAAGGAGCCATTAATCCTCTTTAGAAGCAAATGCGGCCTTGCACTGTTAAGGAAGCCTGCTCCAACTGTAGCACTCACCTGGAGGATGAGCATCAGCTCTAAGTTGAGGTTCCCCAGTTAGCAGCATAACCTTAGTTTTTCCACTTGGTTTCTTCTTGAAACCACAGGTTTGATCCCAGCTCACTCTGGGAGCTCATTCGCTCTCTGTTTCTCCTCACTACTGCTGAATAGTGTGCTTAGGAAGCCCAGGGCAGATAATGCCGAAAAAGTCACTTAGAAAATATGAGAAACTTCTGCCACTAGCATCCACATTGTCTTTACTGTGCATTATGTTTTTGATAATTGTTTTTGAAGATTGACTTAGTCTTTTATGTTTATTTTTAATCTAAACTTTTATTTCCATATTACACAGACAGTTTTTACTTGCTTGTGAGCTAGAGAGAGAATATAGCCCATAGTTTCTGCTATTGCAATGAAATGATGCACCATACACAGTTTTAGGTCAAGTTTTCCAGGATGAGGCAGCTGCTGAAAATACAATAGAGTCTTAGTATCTTAGTCTCACCTTTTGGCTCAAACTGAGGACTTCATCCTGAACGCTCTGGCTAGGGCATTACATGAAGAACCCTCTTAAATTCATGCACTTTGGGACCCTACTGGCACTATTCAACTATTTGAAGTGATTGACAGATTGAACACAGAAAGTTCAGCAAATTGTTGGATCTATTTATCCTCTATTTATCCTGCCTTTCTCATTTAATAATTCATGACAATGCCATGTGGCTCCCTCAGGAACCATGTCACAACATAGCTGAACATTTACTAGGGATTGTGCTTTAGTTCAGTTTGGTTTAGTGTACTGTGCCACAATTAAGAAAGCAAAAATAAATAACATGAGAAGCACATTATGTCATAAAGATAATAAAAGTGTTTTTTTGCTGACACTAGCTGCATTACAGACCTTGTTTCTTCTTTTGAGGGCCAAGTGAATCTTGAGCAGTTAAGAAAGAGCACTTTTTGAAAAAGCAGGCCCAGTTTTCAGACTACCATTTCATGGGTCTGACACATGCTCAGACAGACCTGCAGCTGGGTCTTGTAAACATTAGGTCTTCCAGGCTACCGCAGAGAATAAAGATACACACAGAGCACTGCGAGCTCAAAAACATCTTTTCTTATATTCTTAGTTCTCCTACCGAGAAAATCTTTTAAGAAGGTTTGTTTTGATTTACTGTATCAAGCAATTAATTACTGCTCACAGTTTTAATTAAGAGTCACAGTTTCAAGACCTTCAGAGCAGTCAGCCTGCAAGGTAACCCCAACACCATGGGGTGTGCGAGGCAACCCCAACACCGTGGGCTGCGAGTGGCAAAGGGCAGTGAAGAGATAGTGTTGCTTTTGGAGGGTGGATTAGAGGATCACGGTGCGCACTCACTGAAATCAGAGGTTCATGGACTGAGCAAACTCTGACACCAGATTAGGGCTAAAGTAAAGGTTTTTCACATCGAGCATTACCACTGTTAAAAAGTTACACAGATTTAATCTTTTTTTTTTTTTTTAATCAATCTCCAGTAAAAAATTATACTTCTTACACTTTTTCACTCATTAACTATATGTCCAAAGGAGAAGGAGTAGGCAAGGGGGAAGGCCAATGTTAGACAATACTATGCTTTCATTCTCTTATTCCTTGGGCTACATACAGAGTTGTTAGGTTTCATTTTGTTTATTTAAAAGTAAGCAAAAAGCTTTCTGAGACTTATTTGAAAAACAGGCACACAATCTACGAAAATGATAAAAATGATTTTATTGTGTTGTTTTATCTGGCACATTCTCAAGAATCTGTTTCCTGCCTAGCAAAAAAAAAAAAAAAAATTAAATTGTATTTTACCTAACTTGATGGCCAAGAAGAGTGTCTTTAGAAAGCAAAAGGCAACTACTTAACAAGAAAAGCCGACTGCTCTCTCTTTTTCATGTACTATTAGTACTAGTCGCAAAGGCAAGTAACAGTGCCTTGTTTTATGAAGTTTTTTTTTGCCCTTTAAGATGAGTTCTGACTTTGGTAATATTCAGGTACACGCTCAGCTTTACAGCTCATTCTTTTTCTTGGGTCTACCTTACTCTTTTGTCAGTCTCTGTGTCTGATAAACAGCCCAAAGATGTAACACAGCATCAGAGAAATAAGCTCCAAGACAAATGAAGAAAGAGCAGGAGACAGGGTGACTGGATCAATATGAGCCCTACTCATCACTTGTCATCTCAAGCTCAAAATGAGCACGCAGAAGTCACGGCAGGCCGGGAAAGCTGCTGTGCGCCCGCGGGCTACCCAGCGTGTGATTAAGCTGAGCACTTAGTCTGAAAATTGCTCTCACCTATTCCCTCTGATGACTGATGATCTAGACAGCGCTATGAGACAAAACAGCTCTGGAGTGGTGGCAAGCTGCAAGCACGGCTTTCTGTTTCGAAAATTGGAAATAGGAGGAGGGCTTGTGTGAAGTGAAAACAGACCGGTGCGTCCCTCAGTCAAGTCGTATCTGATTCTGACCAAAACAGGCACTTAACAAGAGACTGAAACCTGTAATGTAGAATGGGGGGCAGCAGTGGCAGGCCGCATTCACAGTGCTGGTAAGAGAAGTTCTCAGGGCAGATGGCCAGGAAAAGCAAAAGAAGGCTCGGAAAAGTGTTGGTATATAAAAAAAAAGAGTGATAAAATTGCAATTTTATCAATTTTATGCAATTTTTTGGCCACAAAAGATTTCAGCCCAAAAGGTTCATAAAGTTTTGAACATTTGAAAACAGAGTTGGTAATGCAAAGCAATTCTCAGTCTTGGCAAGAACACTGCAATCTTTTTCTGTTTGTTTGTTTGTTTGTTTTTTTTATGTATGTGTGTGGTCTTTAAACAAAATTGCTGAGTTCCCTATGGAGTTATACGTATACATTTCTATTATCATAAAATTTAAATTTGTCACCATCATACATTCCTTGAAAGATAAACCGCCTCAAATTACTATAAAAAAGCTGCTCCAACACTGTTTGGCAATGTATTACTTGCTGATAACATAGCAGAAAGGATCAGACTCACGGGCCTGAGTGCCTCAGCACAGAGTCTAAGCATTTTACAAATGCACTGTTTGGTTAAGGAAGTACATAGGGACTGAAAGGACTCTTGCAATGTTATGGGAATTGGAGTTCCTGGCTGAATGCAGACAGATCTGGTGATGCTTAGTTATGCTAAAATTGCTTGCTGTTCTGTATTTCTCTCTCTTCTGTGTCATGGGCATCCCAGTTTGACAAACCCAGCAAAACCAATCCTTTCAATGGGCTGGCAGTTACTGGGAAATGTATGCAAACAGGAGACACAATTTGTGCCAAACCTCCATGTAATTCAATATACCAAACAGATGCAATCTAGCCTCTAGCCAAAACAGGATTCAACTTTGTTATTATCTAAGCAACTCTGTTTTGTGCACAGTGGTTGTGAACAAAGTACGCTGATAAAGGTATGATTAAGAATACAGTGTTGTATCAATACTACAGGTAATTTTAATAATTTCCTTAATTTCATGAGAGTGGTCTTAATTTTAAGGGTCTGCATCAGAACCCTTAAACGGAACCCTGAAGTGGAAAGGCACCATAAAAATACTTCTGAAAAATCAGCTTGAATGTTAAAATTTCTGAGTAGGAAAATAATTTCCTCTTTCAAGACTAACCAGAATGTTCCTACCAGCATCCAGGAACACTTCTGAAGATTAATAGGCCTGTTTTAGCAACTGCTGTTGTGTTCTCTGCATAGCTTGCTTGAAGCAATGCTATGATATTGCCAGCTCTTGTTATTTTATGGCAAGCCTGGTTATGTTCAGCATTTACGTTAAAGCCTCCATTCGCAAGGACATGAGATTACATAAGAGGGTTGGCTTGCTATAAGAAAGTGAGCCCTACTACTAAGGCATGTGGAGTCTGTGCTCCAACTGGGATTATTTGCTGCTTTTTTAAGGTCTAGCTCCTCAAGGTGGACTGCATCACTCATTGCAGATCATCACTATCTAGGACAACACGTGCTATTGTCCCCCAACTTAGACAACCCGTCACCTTTGCTGTGCAGGAGAGGTACCAACTGTTTTTTACTGCTTGATTAAAGAGAATGCCTTGAATGGAGTACCCAAAACCTTAATATTAAAATGTCATAAGAAACACCCAATTGTACTTGTATTTTTATCAAAGTACATTGCTTATTGAAACTTTAGTCAGGATGCTGGAATATTTCATCAGAATCCTAATAGTTAAAAAGTAAAAAAATAAAATCATTGGTTTTAAGCCATTCTCATAATTCCAAGCTGTCTGAAACATGTTTATCACATGTGCTTTCTCCTTCACAGAAGCCTACTTTCTCTTTTAGAGTGCATGAAAAGACCAACCAGAAGATGTATTAATTCACTGCATATTTTGGGGAGACTTTTACACCACTCATGGAATAAAACTGTCTGCCACTAACAGATGTGAGCACCTGCATGGCTGAAGGTCTCCTGAAGAGTCAAGATACAAAATGAGATAAGAAATAAGCAGTAGTAGCACACTGAACTACAGGAAGCCTCTTTTCTTCTTATTATTTAAATGAAGCATAAGATGTAATACTTTTTTTTGTCCTATAGAAGATACCTGTGAGTGTCCTCATGACCCTTTGCTGTTTCTTGTCTGTGATATTAGCCTTTTATGTTTTACCAGGCTCCCAAGTCTTGCCGTGATACTTGCCAGTGACCTTGGCTTTAATACAGCAACCCTTTTATCAGAGGTCTCCCTGGCATTCTGCTGGAGCAATGACAATCTCTGAAATGAATTCGATACATATTTTTTTAAAAGCAAAGAGAGACCCTATGGGAGCTTTAAATGCAGAGGATCAAATCTAAAGTCTTTTCTTTTGGCAACAGATGAAGCGAAGCACTGACAATGATTATGGAAACAAGAATCTTCTGCAGAAGAGCTCAGTTAATACATTTTATGTAATAATTCATTTCAAATTGAGTACAAGGCAGTCCAGATTTTAGGTTTCTTGAAATATTTTATATACTTGTGTAAATATATAAATTTATATATATATTAATGTATAAATTTAAGTATGCTAATATACAAACATTTGCCCTTATCTCCATAAATTAATGACTTACCAGTGCCAGAGAAGATCTGACAACTCTGGCGACTGGTCAGCATGAACAACCCAAGAGTGCCTTGTATCCTGGCCTCGGACAAAGGACTCCCATGTGCAGCCCAATCCACTTCCACAACTCAGAAACTCTCACAGATGCTCATACAGAAGACAGTTCTTGGTTGTGCTCTCTAGCCATTTTCAGATTTTCAAGGATTATTTCAGGAACAACAACCTCTTTTGCTCCAACATAAGCCCTCTGCAGCAGGTTTATACTCGTAATCACACCTAAAAAAGTTCATTTTATGAGATTAATCTGGAAGATCTCATGGCATCCAGTAACTTTTGGGTAACTTCATGATTGTCATACCAAAGATAATCAGTGAGATATTTTTAAAAATTTTTGTCATTGCAAAGAAATTTCTCACAAAAGCTCTAATAAAATACGGTATTATATCTTTTTCAGGATTGCATTTTTAATATGCTCTGTACAAGAAGGAAATATATAATGCTCTATTATGAAATTCTAATATAGGACGATTACTTAACAGTCCTGTTAGCAGATGTTACATAATTCTGGTCACTTTAACAAAGTAATAGAAGCCTAATGAGGCATTCACTCTCTAACGTCACAAACTTTATCTGTAATGTATTATCGGGCCATTTTTAATATAGCCTGGTCTAATCTACTGCAAAGATATAAGAGCATATTGATATTGGAAATTATAGTCTCATTTCACTGTCAAGCTTGAAATAATATTAACAAAGAGAAGAACAATAATGAGACCTTAAATAGGCAGAAAGGGGAGCTGTGAGTGTCATCATGACCCAACTGTAAAAGGGCAAGTAGCACATTGCTTTGCCTGTTTACTGAAAGTAGAAAATCAAGACTATTATGTAAACTGTCTCCTGACAGATAAGAGAGAAAAAGGAACAAAAAGGAATGTTTAGTTTGTCTGAGAAAGATGACATTGCCAGGTTAAGGTCTGTTGCTGCAAACTGTTAAATATTGCAAATTCTAGTATCCTTTAGAGATCATTCATCTTTATTATAAATAATAACTTTATTATGTTCCTCAAAATTTGTGTTAGCTTGACCTGTCAGTGTACATCCATAATACTGTGATAAAATAATAAAGTTATTGTTATTACTTTGATAAGATAATACAAATAAACTTGTCAGCAAAAGCAAATTTCAATAGCTATGACTAGCTTAGCTGATTACCTCTGTGCAAGGTCATTTTAGAAGTAGAACAAGCACTTCCCTTATACAGTTTAGACTTAATTCAAGTACAATCCCTCTCACAATATTTTGAATTCTAAGGTATCTCAATCACCTGCAAAGTAAGTTATCAAAAAAGACAGCTTTCTATTAAGAACCTAATTTCTATAAAAACAATTTGTATTTTATTTGAAATAAAAATCATAAAAAAGACAACATTTATACACGAATCCTCTCTGTAGAATTACTTCTTTGAAATTCTCTTACTAAAGAAGTCAGAAAAAATCATTTGCTAAAATAAAATGAATTTTTTCTTACTCACTTGAAATGAGCAATCTTTTTGGACATCTGTTGTAGATTGTGCTAACCCAGGCCAAAAAGAAAGAAAGAAAGAAAGAAACAAAAAAGCCAAAGCAAACAAACACATGAAAAATCAACCCCTAACCCACAAGCCCCAGACAAAACAAAGAACGAAAAATCTGCATTAACATTAGCATGAATAAGTAAGTCACACAGATCGCCATATCCAAAGCCTGGTCACAGACTGGTAGTATTTCACCTAGATTGATATAATTAAGTTGGCATGACTTCTACCACATCATAAAAACAATTAAAATGTTATAAAGGCATTTTAACAGTATATCTTATTATGGTATAGGATGGAGAATAAACTGTAATAGCATAGGGCACCTTTATAATATAAAGTATAATAATGACCACAGTGGTGACTATACCATTTTAATAATTTAATTAAAGCTAAAATTTCACCATTAACTCCTGTAGCGGTATTGCTGTTTAGCCTTTACTTCCCTTAAACTATAAAATGGCCTATAGAGAAGTAAATTACTCTGGAAATGTCATATAAAGGGCCTTAATAAAATTATAGTTGGCAACTGGCCATTCCCTGATGATGCAACTCCAGTCTGCAGAAGAATGTTCTTGTATAAGGCCCTTAGAGATACTATTCAGGAAGGGAGAAAGCCTATTTGGTCTGTACCTAACAACTTCATCAAAGTGGATTGGTAAACTATTGCTTTGAGCGTTAATCTACGAAATGTTGATACTGTTCTACCAAGTTTCTGGAAATCCTGAAAAAATGTGCCCGTTTCATGCAGGCAGCAACTCGTGCCTTGCTGAGTGTGTGCAGGCCCTATCAGTCTTCAATGGCCCACAGGTGTTTAATAATCAGATAACTTTTTTAGCCTGATGGTGTCTAATTTTAGCTTTCTTTCCTAAAGAAAGGAAGCTAATAGCACCTCAGCATGTGTATATATCTGTCTCTCAATCCCCTCTGCACATTTTAACACACTTGCAAATTAGGAAAGTTCTCAAGGATATTAACGTTCCTAAAGATTTCATTAAAATAAGAAATCAGGGAGAGGAGAAAGACCCTTGGGAATTATTGCCTTTTTTGAAATCAGAGAATCCATAAGGGAGATCAATGGGAGATCAATGTCATAACACAAATAGAAACGAGGCTTCATTACTTCTACTGCTCATAGATCTACCTAATTCCACAGAGTATATTTACTAGTGTTTCAGCCATGCTATGCCTGAATGTGGTTAGCAATGAAGTTTCTAAATTTTGGGAAAAATGCCTATCAGAAATTGTCAAGATATGTTGATTACCTGCTTTTTGTTAAAAAAAAAAAAAAAAAAAAGCCTAGAGATGCAGGCTGATTTTTTCCTTACTGCTCTATTCAGGAAGAAAATGCAAGGGTGCTGGACGTGCAATAGGTGCAATAGGCAAGAGGTACCTAAGGGGGAACAAGGCAGCCATCTCCCAAGACACAAGAGGTTTAAAAGCCCAGAAATGGATAAAGATTGACTGAAAATAAAATCTGCCCTCTTGGCCAGTCCTGGTTGTAGCAAAAGCAGCAAAAGAACTTGTCAGTGAGTTTTATTGGCAGAGAAGGATGTTTGAAGACTAGGTTGAAGAAAGCTCCCCCAAAGAATGAAGGAAGGTGTCTTGAAAAAAATAAAAGGGGGGATTTAAAGTAAATAGATAGGTAGTTCTTAATTCCCTTATTATTCGCTTTAGGGGTGTGGGAGAAACAAGTGTCTACTCTACAGTTTGGGTGGAAACATGCTTTAAAAAAAACAGAAAAAAGGTGGTAAGTAAGTAACCGGATAGAAACTGGTGATCTAAGGAAGAGAGGATAGGAGACTGAGATAAGTAGACAGGAACCCCTTACAAATCTGAAACGAGGTGGGGAAGAATGGGGAGGTGCATAGCCCAAACTTCTCTCTAAAACCAGTCAATTATAATTGTGAACCTAAAGGATATATGACCTAAATTTGAGATGACAAAGTAAAAATGTTTCATAAGTAGAGGAAATAAAGGAAATATGGAGCTATAACACAAAATCTTACACAGGGGAAAAAAGTCAGAAAAATATTCCACAATATTTTTGGCCTAATGTGACCATGAGGAACTCAGGAGCAAGAATGGGAAAATATACCAGAAAATGAAGTCCTAGAGATTGATCTTGTTGAACTTTACATTATAGCAAATGCCCACAATATGAGGTAGGCTAGCAAACTGAAGACAATTCTCATTTTCACTCTCAGAGCAAAAATTTCCCTCTGTGTAACTTTTAGTTCCTTTCCTTGCTTCTGTCTCCACAACTTACCCTGAAACTTGTCTCTGTCTTTCAGATCCTATGAGATCTCTAACTCAGCCAGCTTGCTGGCTGCTGCTCCTGCCACAGCGATCTTTTGTCCTTTCAGTTTTGCCAAAGAATTGATGCTCTTCTTCCTCACATTCTTCATGCCTCAAGAAGCAAACAAGTCTACTTCAATTCACAGTACATCTACCACAATTCACAGTATTCAAAACATGTTCTGCCATGAAAAAATCAGGGAAAGTATTTTTATTCCACATTTGTTGACAAACAAAATACATAATCGTGTGACATGACATGAGGCTGTAGCTCTATGGAACAACATCTTTTATAATATATGTGTATAGCTTGGCTCTTTTTGGATGCTGTAAACAGTTATAAGCCCCTTACCTATTACATCAACAACAGTGATGAATTAACAGAGTGAAAGTCACAAGAACAATGTGAAATTAAAGCTATGCTTCAGAGAAAAAAAAAAAGAAAAAAAAGAGGTTGACCTTAGAGAAAGATCTCATCTTTCCAACGAAAGTTAAGATTCTCCGCAGATCATAGAATCATAGAATCATAGAATGCTTAAGGTTGGAAGGGACCTCTAGAGATCATC
>VZSV01000166.1:532471-568370 GCA_013398735.1 Nothocercus julius | reverse complement strand
AGAAAGAGGTGAACAGAGGAGAGAGAACACTGTAGGTAAAAATAGACCTGGGAAAGTAGGCCCAGTTATTAAAAAAATCACTTTCCATGCTCTCGCTGATGAAAAACAGCTCCCTTGAAGCCATATAGACCTCGACAACCGTGCATCCTGCCAACCACAGAACCACTCTTCTGTCTTCTTGGATACACGCTCATCTCTTTACAAAATTACATTACTTATCTAAGTCATTAGCAAGAAGGTATTTAAAATCCATCTGCTCGCAGATTCATTTCTTTCACTACTGTTCTAGTGGTGAAACTCTTCTAAGACAGACTCTTCTATGACATTTTGTGCAAAGATTTATTTGCCAATGTTCAGAAAAATTCTAAATACCAGTTCTTGTAAGTAACATAGAAGTGCAATTATTAAGGTCAGACCAATCCAAAACTTTTAACACTATCATCTTGACTTACTGCTGAGATATTATAAAATTATACTTAATTTTAGTTTTTTCCAGATCTTCAAAAGCCGAGAAGCATATAATAAAATGGGAAACCCTCAAAACACCTTTCTAACCAAGCACAGATAATGTAATCTGTATGTGTAATATTTCATGTGTTCACTGATGACGTGAAAGAGAGAGTTTGTTAACAACAATAAAGTTCATAGATTCCAAACTAGGAGATATTTCAAATAGTAGCATAGGAAATGCATGAATATGCAGCTGCAGGGCTGGGAGTAGCTGGGAAGGGTACCACTGATGGGAGGGAAGGTGAAAAGGGAATACTGGTAAAAACATCCTGAAAGGAAGGTGAGTTTATCAGTCTTGACAGAAATGCAGGAAGCAGGAAAGAAGAAAGGAATGAGGAAAAGGTCCAAAATCTGCTATTCCTCCACAAAAGCCAAGGGCAAAGTGCCGCTGCAGCTGGATTCACCAAGATGACAATCCGCATTCTCTAGCCATGCTCTATCAGGTGCAGTGACAGGGGTCTATGACTTGAACTGGAAAGCTCCAGCCTAACTAATGACCCACATATTAATATTATTACACACAGAAAACTGTGCCCTGGAGAACCACGTTCCTTCCACGGGACCAAAGGAGACAGAAGGGCATGCAAGGCTATAGTTTAAATCATATAGAAATTAATGGCCCTCAGAAAAAAGATGGAGAGAACACCAGGAATTGCTTGGTCACTGGTTGTTGCTTTAAACAGAAAAATCAGTGAGGAAAACAGCATTAGTGATAGCTGAAAACCATAATTATTTCAGATTCACCAGGCAATACTGCATCTTCAAGGGTCACAGACTAAAGTCTATTAAAATAGTAATAATAATAATAAAGATAATCCTGCTGGAAATTATATTGGAAAGTTTGTAGCTCTATGGCTGAACTCAGAACAGACTAACAAAAAGAATCAATAGAAAAAAAGGAGGCTGCAAATGCACTGTATTCCACAAGGAATAAGCAGCACCACAATGTAATTTGTGGCTGCCACAACAGCAATTGTGTCAGAGATACAATTCTTGTTTCTTATTCGGAGAACAGTGATTAATTGGATCCAAGGGAAATAAGATCCTCTCTTAAACTAAAAGATTTCAAAAGTAATATTCTATAATTTTCAGACAAAATAATATCTTTACTGTATGTCATTTTAAGGAGTGCTGCTTACTAGGCTTCTTTAAGCCTTGGTTTTGTCAGCTGCAAATTATTTAACGCAGAGGTGCTTTAAAGCTCTGCTTTTTTACTGTCAACAACTACTGCCATGCGTGCATTGATCTCTAGGCAAATCTACATATGTGGATTAAGCATTTGTAAGAGCATACATATACCTGTTCATATATGCACACCGACAACTTGATTTCTTGAGGGTTCTTGTTTTTCTGTGGGTGGAACTTGAGTAATTTCCAAATTTGGGCAGTTAATATCACTTTAAATACCGACTTATTCAATCTGCCTCTCAAGATTTGTTCTCAGAGAAAGGAAAGGAATTCAAAAAAAAAAAAAAAAAAAAAGCCATCCTTGTCACAAGGACATAGGAAGCTGATTCCCATTTTGCTATGACCAAACAAAAGTTGGCTGCAAAATAGCTAGTTAACTCTATTTTCACTGAGAAGCTGATCATTAAATCATAACGGAAACAAAAGGATAAGTTCAAAGAAACAATAGGCAAGCACTTCACTTCTGGAGTCTATGGATTATGGTTAAAAATTTTGCAACTGGTGCTAAGTGGTGCTAACACTGTCTGGTTGGTGTGAGCGCAGCCCAGAACAGCTGAGTCGACAAAGGCGACAACCAGAGGACATCTATGGCAGTGCTGGAGGGATTCTTGCATACGGTCTTGGGGTAGGACTAGTCCTGCAGCACACAGCATTCGAAGTGGATGCCAGGAAACAACATGACCTTTCTCTGCACCAGGTATGGGTAAGACTGAGGAAAGCTCCTATCCTTCATTTCTCCTTCATGAAGTGAAGGTATCATGAAAGAGAATACTCCTTCTACTAGAATAAGGACAAGCTGCGGGTATTCAGTGTCTCTGGCAACCAGATCATTTCTTCTTTTCCTTCGTGTAACAGTCAGGTATAGAAAATTAATTTTAATCCAATAGAATGAGGCCATTATAAAAAAAAGTATCTTTGAAGATTGTTTTATAAATTACACACGTTCCAAAGACTGTAAGAAGATCAGTGAAAGAAGGGTAGGCTATTTTTTTTTATTTCTAATCGCTTAATTCTATATTAAGAGTAATTATTTTAATGATCTAAATATTTTGAATAATAGAACTTAAAAGTCATTCTGGAGGTAGATGGGCAATATCAATCTATCGAAGGCAACTGGTTCCAGAAACAAATCTAAGAAATTCCTGCTCCTCATTATAGAAGAAAGACTTGTGACATTTCAAATAAAATTAAAACATTTCACTCAGAAGACTTATGGAATATGCAATTGCAGCTTCCCCTGAATATAGAAACAATGAAAGACTGAGAGAAGTTATCTAAAGGTAAAGCGACAAGTATTTTAATTTGAAATGTCAAAGTGATATGATTTAGAAGGCAGAAGTAGGAGAGAATCCATAAAACAGAAAGTATTATTGTTTTGTCCTTTCATGACACTCCTTTTCTCTTTCTATTAAAGTATCCACAATCTTAAAATTTGGTCTCTAAGTTTCATCCAATAAATATGTGATACTGTCATGGATCTATCTTCGATTTGTGCTTAGGTTAGAAGGGCACTATTCATTTTTGAGTGAAAATCTCTGAGGACAGAACCTTTGTGAAATCATCTGTCTGATATATTTAGCCTGGACATGAACAAAAAATACCCTCTTAAATTGCTTTCAAATCTATGCAGTTTTCTGCCTTATATTCTGTTTTCTTGGCTTGAAAACAAGAGGGAAGGGCTTCTCGCAGTACAGCATTTAGCAGATGGAATGTATTGGCCCAGTAGTTAAATATCCAGCTTGGCAGGATTTAAGACAGCTCCATCCATCATAGTACTGCTCCTTCCACATAACCAACCAAATGGATGCAAAATAATGGTTGCTCTAAGCAGGCAAATGAAAGCATAACATAAAATCTCTGGATGCTCTGGCATTTCTTGAAAATCTTTCTACTTCTCATTCTGCTTCCAGTTAATTTATTTTCTATTCTTGCAGTTTTTGTTTCTATAGTAGAGACATTATGGTGAACATTGCATTGCAGGGCGTGCTAGACTTTCTCATCCCAAAACAGATAACAATAAAGAAAATAGGGTTAAGCAAGACTGACAGAAAAGTAAATGAATACAAGCAGCTAAATTTTGGTCTCCGGCCCAACTGTTGAATGCAGAGGGCTGTGTGCATAATTTCTTTGTTTTGTTCAGCAGACGACCTAGATTTTGGCCATGACAAAATCATTTTCGTATAGTTTTATCACTTCTTAAACTAACAAAAAAAAAGTTTTATTTAGTTTTTCATTTGACCCTAAAGAAAATATTTCCTTTGCCTTTCAGAAATTTTAAAAAAAGCAAGCAATGCAAGTGTAGTATTAGGTTTAGATGTCATTCATGAAAGCAAAGAAAATGAGGAAGTTCACTTTAGTTCAGATAGGATACAGGAGAAACGTGATAGTTCTGACTGCTGGAGAAAGCCAGGGAACATAATTTTCTATTAAGACTCAGAAAAAGCATGGCAGAATTTTGTTGCATTAAAGATATGTTTTGTAGAGAACATGCAGAAGTTTCATACAATCAGGGCACATGGCCCCTGTGAAGGACTTGCATATATAGCTAGAAGCATAGAAAAGTAACTTGTAAAGTTATAATCTGATGTCACCTGTGGCTCTTGAGATTATACAGTATATTACAGCTAATGGAATACACTAGTTCTGTGTTCTTTTAATGAATTTTATTTAAAAGTCTAAGCAAGCAAACACATACATTACTATGTGTATAATGAGCACACTCACTATAATATTGATATACTAATTAAAACAGAATAAAACAATGACCAGCTTGAAAGCAGGGCTGAGAGTAAATCAATATAACCTTTGGTTTAGATAATAAATTAACAGAACTTACAAATGAATAAATGTGTGAACAAAGTGTCGGGCTAACATTTGCAGAATCTAAGATTAACTAAGATTAACTATGCCACTACTGCACTTCTACCTTTGCTCTGTGATACTTATGGAAGGATAACCAGAACCGTATTAGTCTGTCTAGCTGTTACTAACACTATTTTTCCCTTAGTTAGTCTAAAGCTAACCAGTTGTTAGGAATGCCAGTTAAACTGTCCGAGTTCTATGCAAATGTCTAGACCGCCAGTACCATATATTGATTCAGTTTAAGGATATAGAAATACACAGATATACTCAGCAATTTTACATAAGCACAGTCTATCAATTTTCACCACTATCAGAAGTTATGGAGTTTTTCTAACAAAAGATTCTACTAGCTGCTTCAATGACAGACTGGTTTGGTGTGCAAGTATAGGCATACACGAGCAAATAATAAATGATGCTAAAGCAGTTTTTCACTAAAATATAGGTAAAAATAAAGGGTTTCTGCCTTCCTTTCTTGAACCATCTATTTCACACGTGCACCATGTGGGACAGTCTTGAAACCTCTCTTAAGGCTGCAGATTGCTCAACTTGATCCCACCAGTCATTCAGTTTTCACATATTTTTTTTGCAAACAGCCTGTTCAGAGGGCTAAAATCTTGAGAAAGCATGGGCAGAATGAAAACTACCCATCTCCTGCATATCACTTCACTATTTGTTTTGATTCAGAGAACAATTTTACAGCCGATACCTCAGTGAAAGCCAGTGCTGATTGTCCCTTTTGTAGTGGAAAATCTTAGGTTTTTTCACGCACGACAGATCAAGAGCACAAGAGTATTCCAGAATTATTTACTCTGAAGAGTTAGCACGTAAGAAACATTTTACTGGACTAGGCTGGAATAATCACGGAGAGAAGTAACATAACAAAATGATCTTGTTTTCACAAGGCTATCTCAGATAGTCTTTCAGAGACATGTGAAGCAGGGTTTATGAGGAAAGCTTGGTTTTCAAAATTGAAAGGTGAATGTGGAAATAACAGTGGAACAAGACTGGAGTCATTAGAGCCACATTGGCAGCATCTTGTACAAGAGGGATTGTACACTTGTGTCTTTTTCCTCTTCCCTCTTTCATTTCCTACCTCAACAACACAGTGTGGTTCATTCAACTTTTGATATTACAAATGCACTTGAGAAAAGTCATTTTTATATAATATAATTGATTAGCATGTTCAAAACATGATTCGCTGCCTTGCAAGTATTTAAGCATTCTCCATGCTGCACAAAATTTCTTCCAAACAGCATTGAGAAATCAGTAAGAAAACTGCTTAACTTGCCCTAGTAGCTTTTGGCTAAGATGACTTAACACTTTATTGGAATAATTTGGCTCATAACTGGAGTTTCCTCTAGAACTACTCAAATTTGGGCCTATTTTCTTTACAGCTTCACAGAGGGGAAAATCAAAGCAGTGGAGAAAAGAAGGAGCTCCAGTCTCTTCTGGTTCTGAATTATGGATGAATATTTCTTGCAATATTTCTCCACCCGCTCCAGTGGGAGCCCTGGAGGTATCATGTTATTTGTTGTGGTTGCTGGAAGGTCGATAAAGAACAACACAGGTGATTGCAAGAAGAGGAAAGTCTTTTTAAGTTCCTCTGCAAACTCTGGAGAGAACAGACCCCTATTCCCTCCTCAGGTGTTCCCCCCCGACCCCATCCCACCCTGCCTGCCTTTTCTGCAGTCTGATGTTTCTCCCTGATTTCTCTGCTTAATGGGACACTGCTCCCCACTCCTGCATCCTAATCCCGCTCTTGTCACTGTGTCCAGCTGCACTCAGTGAGATACTCACCCTTCCTCCACCCACGGTGGTCCTCTTTCCCTCCTCTCACCTGAAGCCGAGCTTCTTTTATTTCCTTATCAAATCTTCCATCCAGCCCCAGCTTTCTCTTCCCAGTCTAAACACCACAGACTCTCGTTTGCCTGCTTCCGCTAATTCCTGCTTCAGTTTCCTTGCAGCTTTAGGCTCCTTCATCATTTATTCAGATTAGCCTGGTATAGGCTCCTTAACACATTTTTGTGTTTTCACCCCAGAAGTTCTTTTTCATGCAGGCAGGTAGTCCCCTATATTCTCCAAGTGCCAGTAGAACTAAAATACACAGATTACAGAAACTGTCTGACCTCTGTTCTTGTATTTAGCAGTGACAGAATGGATAAATTGCAAACCCCCTGAGATAAAGCACAGCTAGCAATGCAGAATCTTTCATGTAAATGCCTATCCAATTCCAACAAGGTTCTACTAAATAAGGGAAAAATGTCCTTTTTTTTGGGGGGGGGGGGAGGGGCGGGGGGAGAGTCTTAGAGGTTGTTTTTTTTTTTCCAATATAGAAATGACCATGCTCTTTCTCTCTTTGCAGCGCACATCAAGATTAAAGTTTCTTTCTGCAAAGAATTTTAGAAGTTCTTTAGAAGGCTTTCCTAATATTCTAAAACATCTTGTATTTCTTAAGCACCTTTATTTGTAACAGAATAACTTAGCTGGAACATTCCAGAAATAACTCAAATTAAAGATAATCCAAATATCAGATCTGGAAATGTTCAGCATAAATAGCTAAAAAAATTAACGTAGTTATTTAAAATGACTGTGAACAGTCAAGGGGCTCAAATGTACCAAATTCAGTATTAGTGGGACTAATGAGTTGCTTTCCCAGGCTGGACTGGAATGATCAACACCCTGAAACCAATTACCATTAGCACATTTTGACACTGCCACATAACTGGTGCTTTCAGTCATTCAAAAACCCTTAGCCAAATGTTAGCTTATGCATTAAGCCCTTGCTGCCTTGAACTGACATTTTCCAATCACACCCCATGGACAGACAAGGAGTTTTTGCACTCAGTGAAAGCACAGACTTTTGCCTGAATGCACCTAAGCACAAAGACTTTCATTTATTCAACCAGAAAGAATTCTACCTACGCATGATCCAAAAGTACTGTTAAATCTGGACCAGAACATACTGAACATCGAATACATCATTTGTGATGGCTTTGGGAGGGCACTGTTCCTCATTTTGTCCAGCAGACCATATCACAATATCCCTTTCATATGGTGAAGCTGCTTATGACTGCAAGGTAAGAAATCTGTGTTGTAATGGATCATTTAATCGAATTAACCCAATCATCCACCTGTTAACAGAACAAAATGAAGGAAAACCTTGCCCATAGCCAGTTCCCTTGCACACACTCGTCAGAGAATGCCTAAATAATGCCAGCAGTCCTTCATGTCATTAGTTAACTTTCACTTCTTTTGCAACCAAGTAATGTACTCTCTGTCTACTGTTTCAGCAGATTTATTACAAGCAAATGCAAATTTCTTGTCAAACTTAATCTTAGAGGAAAAAATATATTTCATTTTAACATTTGAATGTGTTTTCATGAGAAGTGGGATGTGTTTCCGTTGGGAGAAAAGATACCCAAAGAAATACTGAGTATTGAAAATGTCACTATGGTTCTTATACTTTTAGTTTGCTTGTGTTGTGTCATCCCCCCACCCTCATTTTGGCTGGAACTTGCAGTCTGTTGGCTGAGAGTACAGACCAATTTGCCCTTCTTTCTTGCCAAACATGGCACCATGAATAAAGAAGAATTAACTTATTCCATTCTTTTCTCCTGAAACAGTGAAAGAAAAGGAACTACAAAGGAAGGTGTGTGAAATTTTAACAGGCCCCTTATTAGATGATAAACCATCACTGGCAAGGATTTAATCCTGGTCCCACTAGGTGCAGATTATTTTACAAACTGAAGCATTGTACTTATACTTTCTGAAAAACTTTTTTTTTAATATGTTCTGGAACTGGATAGTTTTATTATTCATATAAACACCTCTGGCTTTAGTATTCACTATTGCATCAATAGTATGTAGTTTCCTTGCATTCTGGAAAAGTCTGTACAGAATATACAAATTGTTTCTTATGAAAAGAGATGTTTCTTGTGATCTTATTATGAAGCTTTTTTTTTTTTCTGAGAGCAAATGTATGTATTTAAGTAAGAAGATTAAGAAAAAAAAAACAGCAGCTAGAAAAATGTTTTAAAGTTATATATGAGATTTTCTGTTTCAGATCACCTTTTCTCAAATCCTGGTCAATCTTTCTATTTTGTAACAGTTATTCATGCAGTAAATTCGGTTTTAAGGGAAAACCAAGTAAAGTGTGAACAATAAATATTTTATTTTTGAATTTCCTGAACAAAAGATATACCTCCAATCTAACCCTCAGAAAGGATACAACCATTGATTTAATAAAATAGTATATGAGACTTAAGGATGGAGAATAACTAATGCAAAAATCTTCTTCCAGGAATATACTAGATCATACAAAAGTTTATACATTTTCCACATTTAAAAATATTGTGCATATCTAGTGTAAACCTCTGGGATTCATTGTGCAATTTACAGCGAGAAAGCCAAATGTCATTAGTGCTGTTCAAGTGCAAGGCCTACTGAAAAAGAAGCGAGGTTCTTAGCCCAGGGTAAACTGCTGTTGCGCACTACAGCAGCACAAAAGGTGGGAGTGAAGAGCAACACAAAATCATCATCCTTAATGACCTAACGGCCATCAGGGAAAAAAAAAATGAAGCAAAACATAGAAAACCCTACCCCCATCAAAAACAGATTCAAGAAAAAAAAAAGAAAAAAAAGAAAAAAAGAAACACAGAAGCACATCTTCTTTCAAAGCAGCACAGCAGTAGCATTTGATTCAATCAATCAGGGCCATCACTGGTAGCTCAGCCTCTGACCTCAAAGAGAAAACAAGAAGCCCCTTGTTAGCAGGGGCTGTGAAAGTCTCTTCCTTCAAGCAGTGTCATGATTCTCATGCAGAATATATTCTGTTTTACCCTCCAGCAAAGGGTAATCCTCAAGCGAAGGTTTACCCTTATCTGCAACGTACGAGTGCATGTTAGCATTTCATTTTCTGGGTCATGTTTAAGGGTTTATCCACATACTGTGGAATATAGTATGGAAGCTATATTCCTGTTAGACTCCAGAACTGTTATTAACTACTGACAGTCGCAGGTATATTTATCCTCTGTTGAAGAGGCTGCAAGGATGTTTGAGAAGAGCCTTTAAATGGCTCATATCACTCAAATTGAATCTCTACTGGCATCTTTTTTGGCTACATCAAACCATTTTCTGCAAGAGCCAAAAAGTTCATCTTTTTCCTCTCTTATTCCATGCAGTTTTCAAGGGACTCTGAGAAAACATAGGTTGATTTGTAAAACTTAAAAAAAAAAACAAAAAACAAACCCACACTTCAGGGCTCTTTTATATAAAAACAAACTACATATCTCTTAGTTTTCTTTATGACAGAAGAAAACTCCTGAAGGGATATTGCTTTTTAGCAAAACAGTGAAGCGAGGGGTTGCCTGAAACAAAAAGGTTTTTTTTGAAGAGTGTGATTCCTTTACAACATCTCCCACCAGGGACAGGAGGACAGGACCTCTATCTGCATGTGTTTGAAACACTAAGATCCCTGTGAGCTGCTTTTGAATGTTAAGTAGACAATGTTCTCGAATGTCTAAAACCACCAAAACAAAACAAAACAAAAAAAAAAAAAAAAAAAAAAGGAGAAGAATTCACATGATACAATTAGAGGCAGAGCAGAAACAAGATTCTTGTACATGTGATGCCTGGGCTTGACTGCCTCTGGTAAAAAAATCATATGGATTAATGCAGTACCATCAGCTGATAAACACATCAGATTTTCTGCTGGATGTTACTGGTCATTCTGAATCTACCCTTTACTCTTTGTCCCTGATGAAGATCTCTTTGATAACATCCACAGCCAGTCGTGAATTATTCAAATGAAGAGTAGCTTAAAGGTTGAAACTCAGGAAGTTAAAAAAAAAAAAGCTCTCTAAAGGGAAAGCCAAAAATCTGTGCATGATTTGGATCAAGCAGGAAATGAGAGAGCTCCAGAAATAAGAACATTTGCAGAACTCACTGCTTTCACAATTCTCCCTGGACAGGCTTTACACACCTGCACACACACACGCACATACACACACACTTACCTGCCTCTCTACGTTTACTCACTAAAAGCAAGCAAAATGTCTCTATTATCCAAGTTATTTTTTCCTTCAGCCAGATAGAGAAAGGAAAAAGAGTCTCTCCACTTTTTTACTCATGAAATATCTATGAGCTGCCTAGGTACCATCTTGCTTTTATGCCACGTAAGAATCTAAACTAATGAGATTAAAATAACTTGCATCATCATCCTGACAGGTAACATGCAAATAATTATGCTCTATAAAAATCATATTAGTGCAGATGAGGATGTTAACAAAAATATGATATAGGTTTGGGTAACCATGATGTTTTAGTTGATAATTAGGATAGAAACCAGCAGCAGGAGCCAGTGTGGGGCTGGTAATGCTGAGTGATGCTGGGCAATGCTTGTGTTGGCAGGCTGAAGGACACAAGGGGCCCAGACAACAAGCATCTCAACTCATATGTGTATGTTACTATGTCGTGCTGCTTCTTCATTGGCCAAGAGGAAATTATGAAATCCCTGCATAAAACACGCCTGAAAAGGAAATAAGCCAGAACTGTCCAGCTCTTCCCTAGCGAAATACAGATAGGAGAAATTTCCTGCATTGCTCCAAAGACTTTCAGAGCCTTTTACTCCCAGTTTCACAGTCGACTCATCTGCAAGATGGATGGCATGAAAGAGGCTTTTAGAAAGGAAGCTAGGCAGTCCAAATATCTGCTTGGGTCTGGAGAAAATTTGTTGAATATCCTATCGAGACCGAAAACCAAGAAATCCATCTTTAGGGTGATTCATTCCGTTGAAAAATGCAGGCTCAAGTTACAGAATCACCATGAAAATAGTAAGACAGTATTTCATGCACCCTACTGAGAAGCACAGCGGTCTGTTGCTATCAGATAAAACATGGTAAATCTTAAAGGATTATACAAATTGCTGAAAGGGGAGACAATTTTACATTTTTTATTTTATCCTTAGTTTTCTCTTATGAATAATTTTGACTTTCCACAAAAGTCTTAAAAAAAAAAGTGTAGTCTCTTTTATCATGCAAATATGAATGCAAAAATGTGAATAAAAATTAAACTACAGGTTACATAAAAAAGAAAGCAACATATCAAAGTTGCTCTGCAAAGCTGCTTCTCCCTAGGGAAATTAAAGTTGTAAATGTATTCCCTTTCTTTTTAAACATTTTTCTTTCCCTCTTTACTCCCCTCCTTTTTTTTTTTATTTTTTTTATTATTTGCAGGTGCTGGGGGGAAATCAGGGAAGGTATTCAAATGCAGATTAATTTAAAAATATACTTCTGATTGGATACCGTATTTACTGTGAGCTTTTACTGACTGCAGTTAAAAGGCTCAATTAAGACAAAAAGAAGAGACTAAGAAGAGGCTCTTCTAATAGAAGCCTCTTCTTTCTATGGAGAGCAAGTATTGTTAATTTAAAAGAAAGGTCTAGTATAGCTAATAGTCCTATAGCTAAGCCAGAGAATTCTTTATTTTTTCAAACACTCTTCTAAGAATGATGAATGAACAAACACACAGAGACAGAAATAATCATCAACATGTTCCGGACACACATTGTACATTCAATATTTAAAATGACCTATACTGGAAGCCTGCCACTCAAACTACTACCCTAGATAAGAAAAAATCACTAAAATTCTGGCACCAAGTAACTACAAGCATTGGTGACTCTTCAGAGAAAAAAAGAAAAAAGAAAAAATCAGTCACACTGATACCAAATTATTTGTTTTCTTCACTGAGAATGCCTGGTCTTAGGCTGGAAAGAAGAGGGAATCAAGCATTCTACTAAAAAATACCCCGAAACAAGAAAGAGCTCTTGAAACTCAACAGACAAGGCACTTTTCCCCCATCTACCCCCTTTTGCGGAGGTGACTGCCGGCATCTCCCCCGCCTCAGTGGTGCCCAGCTTGGCTCAGCGGGTGTGCAGGGCCCCTTGGGTTTCCGCAGCCGCTCGGTTCTGCTTACAGGGGCACGGGCGCAGCCTCAGCTGCAAGAGCGACCGGCAGGCAAACCCAGCCTGGCTGGGGACCATCTCCTGAAGCATCCTGAGGCTTCCAGCACCTAGTTGGGCACATCACAGAGCACAGCACCTACTCTAGTGCCCTCAGCATCCTCCGGGTGTTCGGGTTCAGCCACTTAGTCAAAGTAATGCCATAGTCATAAACGAACAAAGAGTGGCAGGGGACAATAGAGGGTATGGCCTCCTGGTAGCCAGGGTAATGAATGCCAGAGATCCTCACATAAAAAAAATCCCCAAAGATAAGAACCCTTTTCTATCAAACAAAGGAATAAGAGCAACTCTGCTCTCTCAACAACAGTGCTGCCTTTCTCCAGTGCCTGTCTGCCACCACCTGCCTCTAAGAGACTCTTTATCCAAACTTTCCTTTTCCTGAAACAGAAGGCCCTGAAATGTGGCATATGAGCAGCTAACCAGGCCTCTGGTTTTCCTTTGGGAAATTTAAATTTTGACCAGGAGGAAACGACTTCGGGTGTAGTGATCTGAGCTTTCCTTTTTTGCTATCACTAAGCGGAGCTGAGCGGTGACATTCACTAGAATATTCCCCATGTCGTGGTGATTGGTCGTAGAGGGAGCCCTGATTTCACAGAGAAGCAATGGCAGCAGCTCCAGGCCAAGGGACCTCCTAGTGATCTTGTGCACTGCGCTGAAACCAAGGCCACGAGTGACCCTTCAGCCTGCGCAATGCAACTTCATTAGATTTTCCATTCACTTCCCAAGGGCTCTCTCGTGCTGACAAAAAGCATAAGACAAACTAATGTAATTGAAAGTCAAGTCTTTTGAGACTTGTGCTGTATCCTTAGTATTAAATGTATTGAATTTATTTCTTTCAATTGTATTTTTATTATTAGCTCTTACATTAGGCGATGCTTAAACTGATTTACCCTGGGAAAAGAATTATAAGAACAATGTACTTAGGATTTTACTTATGTTTTCATCCACGTTTATCACTCCTATGTGTTTTATGTATTATTGTTCTTAATATATTTGTTTTTACAATTTTTCTCCTGAAGCAAGTTGTTTTTCTATTAGTGTCACTGTTTATGCAGTTATGAGATTTGTTTGATGTGCTATTTGCTTGGGCACTAGAATAGATTAATTAAGGAGCAATGTCATTGCTCTCCATCCAGGCACATGTTATTCCGTTTGAAGATACATTTTCTGCTGAACTAAATCTGACTAAAATATTTTTCAACTGATTTAGATTCTCCAATTGTCAGTTCTTACTTGCTGATTTGAATTAAGAGTAGCTGGAGAACTATGGAAAAATGTTTTACTTGCATAAACAATTTTAAACATTCTTTCATTTATTAGCACCATTGCCACCATGACTATTAACCAAAAGTGACCATTTTTCTTTCAGAAAGTCTAGTCATTATTACTTCCAAGTGTAGCAAAAAAATTCATAGCGGTTATACGTATTAAGCCATACTTTATGTGAACTGGAAAAACAAAAAACATTAATATGAATACGACATGTCTTCAGTGCTGGTTTTTGAATGGCCACCTGTTGCGCCTGACCTGTTTTTCAGTAGTACTCCTCACTGCAGCTCCCATATTTAAGCTTCTGAACCTGTCAAATAGCTCCTCTGTACATTTTAGGCATACCTGAGATAGAGTAGATGTTTTCCTTTTCTTCTTGTTGTGTTCACAGACTTTACGGTGTATGTTTATACATGTATATACATGTATATACACGTATACACGCACACACACACATTGTATGTGCTCCTAGAGTGGAGCTTTTGGACATTAATACATTATATTAATACACTCCAGCAGCACTCCTACAGTGTGTTTTCAGCTAGGGAGGAAAGACTGGGTAATCTTTAATTGCTCAAAACTAGGCTTAATGTAAATTGGCTGCACTCACCTGCATTGCATGACTCGGAGACCTCCTGCTACGGTGGAATAGCATGTGATAATTAGCACTTCTGCAAGAACAGGAGTGAAACAATATACACGGCAAAATTCAATGACCTCAAGGCTACACTGCCTGTGCATGTATATATAAAATTGTAAATGCCAGGAGGAACAACTGCTTATCTTGGAAATGAAAATGACTGCTGTCGAAACAGACCCTGGTAACAGTCAGAGCTAAGCCAGCAAAGCTGAGAACTCACTCGCAAAGGTAGATAGGCAAGAGTAGTGTTCAGCGTAAGGGAAAAGAGATTGCAAGTGAACACCGTTCACTACAGAGTGAAATTATATTCACTCATTGAGTCAGTATAATCTTTCCAGTAAAAAACTAAGCCTTCTGGTGACTCTCAGTCTAGGGATTGCACAGGAGATTTACAAACGAAAACTGAGTCCCACAGAAAGAGGAAAATACGATACTTGCTGCAGCATGTTACTGGTCTTACTGGCTGTGCGTCAGCAAAGGTTAGGGATGATTGCTTTAGGGCCTTTATCCCTGTGGGTCAAGTGCTTTGTCACCTTCCTTGCCTGTGGTATATGCAGGCACTCTGCCTTCCTGAGGCCATCATTGATCTAGGTGTTTAAGCACATGCTGGATTTTACAGGGAATGACTCAAAGTCTATAATACATTTAAGTGCCTAGCTGAAAGAAGGCTGGTACTGAAACTAGGTTCCACAGAAACTAGTCAGTTACTGCAGCTCAGAGGATGTACAGGAATTCATAAAGCTGTGATAGATGGATCCTCTGAGGATGATCACCTGATGAGCTCTTCATATCTGATATCATACCTGATTATGAGATATGGAAGATCTGATAAACAAGGTCTGGGCATGTACCGATCAGTTCTGGTATTCTTCCGTTTCCAGAAGTGCTCTGTGTTTGAAATTTTGGAGGCTAAAAGATGCATAATTATCCTTATCTCATTGTATGATATGGGGCAAAGTTCCCTTGTAAAGCTTATGCTTGTGAACTGTTATGCCTGAACTGTCACAAAGGCTGTTCTTCATCCTCATGGCAAGTATACAGATAAACGGTCTTCAAGCTCCTTTTACAGAAGGCTTTCCAGCTTAATTTGCAACTTGTTTGTTAAACAAAAGACTAAAAGATAAATATTTCCTGAGACAGGAGGTCCCCATAGCATTAACAATGTCTCACTTCAGAGGCATTTTATTTGGTTCCGGAGAATGAAGGTACAAACACCATAACAAATTTATGAAAGAAAAGCATGACAGTGGAAACCCCATCCCCAAGTGAGTTATGAGGAATGGGGTGACTGAACAGAGCCACGGAGATGTGAACAAGCGTCCGCTTTCATTGACACAACTGGCTGCCTCACCAAGACAGCACCCAACCTCTATCAGCTGAATTGATGCATTTTACAGCTGCCAGTCCCACTACAGAACAAAACGGCCAGACAAAATATAAGGAATAAGGTG
Organism: Nothocercus julius; assembly: GCA_013398735.1. NCBI lineage: Eukaryota > Metazoa > Chordata > Aves > Tinamiformes > Tinamidae > Nothocercus > Nothocercus julius. Next base: position 552,430 of record VZSV01000166.1, on the reverse strand, counting down.
CTACTGATATTAACTCAAGAGCCGCAGAAGTTGTGAAATCTGCTTTAGAAGTACAAAAAGGCAGAACTGCTGCCAGGCTCCCTGTTTTTTTTTTTAAACGCTGGAACAGACAAAGCAGACAGTAAGTCTTTTCTCAGATGACTGCTTTAATAAGCAAATGGTCTACTGGGGATGCTTGCTTTGCTTGATTCTTATTTTTAAATCAAAATATAGGGAAAAAATCTTCCTGATTTCTACAATAGGCTCATTGGAATAGCAATAAAGCATCCATTCCTTCGGACTAAAAACTTGCTCCCTCCCCACTCTCCCCTGCTATTAAGGCATCCACTCTTTCTCATAATTGCAGCTTCTTTTTTTTGACCTGCTCATTTGTGATGATCAAAAAGAGACTGAGTTATAGGAGAAACCTATTTATGGCATATAGCTGGTATTTTCATCTCTATCTGTATTTACCTCAAAACACTTCCGTAAGGCTGAAAAGATATAAAATAATATAAAGACAACAATTAATTGAACAGTTGCAGACAAGACTTTTTCTGCTTTTCTGGCCTATAAAAGCAGTAAACTTGTTCATTTAAGATCACAATATTAAAGAACATATCTTTCAGTGATTTCCTCATTTTTAAGAGCTTCTCAAAAGAAATGCCTGAAAGGGCAACATTCTTTTACAACGCAGTCACATATAGACTGTCATGTGATCCAAATTATCCTCTGTGGCTTAAATTAAACTACTGGGAAACATCGAGGAGGCAACAATGGGTAAAGTAACATCATTTTACATAAAATGCCCAAATCTGAATCTTCTCTAAATAATGCCAATAACATTACCTTTTCAGCTTTCAAAATCACCTTCCATAGAAAAGAGGTGCTTGTTGTAGGAAACATATATAATATGGAAATATAACATGGAAAGGAGAAGGAATACTTCATATAAATAAATAAATAAATAAGAAAATCTTGATTGCTTTGGTATTAATGAAGCTGTCAACCTACAGTGGGAAAATCTTCAGATTAAAACTTTCAAAGGGGCTAATAAGCGATCAAGATGATGTTCATTCAAGAGCATAAGCCAGTCACAGATTTCTCTACATTGCAAAATTAACTCAAAAAATGAGTTCTCTAGATTTGATAAGTTTGCATGCACAAGCACACAACAAATCAATCAAATGCAAATGTAGTTAAAAATCTAATCAAGAGATTAGAGAAGGGGAAAGAAGCAAAAAGAATTAAGGATTAATAAAACATGAATCACTGGCACAAGTTTGGACCTGAAAAACAGACATTTCTAGTGTGACTTTTTTTTTCAAATCGTATTACTAAAAGCCAGTAGGAGGTAATCTTTATATATCTCAAAGAATGTGGGATTAAGCATGTGCTGTGTTATTAGCTCCCCTTAAAGATGCTGCTAGACTTGCTTTGATTTTCAGATGAGTTAAAAAACAGACCCTTCTGGGAGGTGATATTAAAATCAAGGAGTTGACAAGGAATTCTAAAATTTAAGGCACAGAAGTGCAACTTGTCAATGGTTTTCTAATATCTCTCAGCAGAAGCATGCACATCTCAGTTAACGACGCATTAATTTCATTACTACAAACCAGAAACTTCCTTATTGCAACTTCAATAAGCCTGATATCGCTCATCTGTTAATCTGGGAATATGTTCCATACTAAAATGGCTTAGCAGGCAGTTCTGTTAATGGATTCTGGCATTTACAAAGAAGGCTTCTGTAGCTACAGAGTCTCACATAGATTTCATGGTTGACAGGAACGCTTGTATACCTTTAAATTTAGTGCTGTGTTACAGATCATTGGAGACTTTGAGCTATCCATGAGGTAAAAACGCTTGGTGGCTGATCTACGGCCTTTCCCTGGTGATCTGTCTCTGTCAATGCCTAATGTAGACAGAGCTCTACCGCCAAGTCAAATGTGAGATGTCACCTGACTCACTTCCCAGGCACTTTGGGGTTGAGCAGTTGTAACATACCCTCTCCTAGATGCCTTGAATCTCTTCTCAGCTTTAGCTTCCATAGATCTACTTATATTAATCTGCTCTATACCCATTTACCACTATTTCATCAAGATTCGCAACATTTCTTGAGTTAATTTGCTAAGTTATCAATCTGGCAGGAGAGTGATTATTAAGCAATTGCACCTTGTTTCAAATGCAGGGTTTTAGCTTTTATTATTATGAAGGACATTTTGAAAACACCTTAGAGATATGAGACATCTAAGTCAAATTTAAAATAATTTTCTTTATTATTATTTTGAAATCTCATTATTTTCCTGGCCTTGATTCATTATTTTTGATTGTCTGGGTTAACAGGACTTGAACTTAGCAATAACTCTGAGCTAGCTGGACTCAATTCTTTTCAACTGAATACAAAAAAAAAAAAAAGCCTAAATAAATTTCTTCTCTCTAAGAATTGTTGTGTCTTTTGCAATATAAAATAATGGCAGCATCGTCAGACCCCACTTGTTCCACAGCTCCACAGCTGTTTCACATCACACAATGGCAGTGTGGACCTAGTCAGAAATTATCTTACAAAACGGTTGAAATAAAAGATACTACTTACCAAAGGTAATTGTTTTGATAAAACGCAAAGGTCTCTGCTAAAAACTTTGTGAGTTTTCTGGCCAATTTCATCACAAGCCACTGGGCAGTGTGAGCTTTCAAAATTTCAAACTGTGCACAGTTTAGTTATGAAATGCTTTGAGGATGTGTAACTAATCACAGAAGACTTAAGACCTCATCTCTTCCTCACTCCCTTAAAAGAATCAATACAAAACCATTGTACACTGAGACTAATTCAGTCTCAGAAACACCAGGGTAGATATCTGTGCTTTTCTTATTTAAAAAGCAATTTCAAATGAATTCAAGCATCAAAAATAATGCTTGGATACAGAGTGCACTAAGCAGATATAACTTGCAGTATATCTTCTAGTTTTGCTACAGCTTTCATGCTGACAATTCATCTCATCAACTCTCGAGCAGAAGTGAGACTATGACAAAATATAAAGACAAACATTGGGGAAAAAAAATACAGAGAGCAAACTATTTTCTCTGTTGATAGTTAATGTTACAACTTTGTTGTCTTCCTTTGACAGATCACCTAAGAAATACTCAAGAAAATTCCAATTGATTGGACAATTCTAACTGAAATCTTATATTTGCAATATGCAGTACTTGGAAATGGGAAAAGGCCATATGGTTGATATATTTTTGAAATTTTTTACCCCTATAGTTTCTGCAAACAGACCTCTTTGATACTTCAGGATTTTTTTTGTGTAGGTCAGGAGCTTGTAAAAACCAGTCATTTTTAAGACAGTGTTGCTCAGTGTGGATGTAACTTTGTGATGAAAGGTGAACATGATTATGGGGTTTGTCTTAATTTATTATTTGTTATAAATTTGTCTCAAACACCAAAAATGTGCCTGTGGCTAGGAATACCAAGTTTCCAGTTCTATTAACAATGAATTAAGAGATTACCAGCAGTGATTTCCTATTATTTGACAAGGTAGTTGGTAAAATGTGATTTTTTATCAGCCCCACCTGACAAATGCACTCAAGAAAGAATGACACAAAGTTACTATTTTCAAGTGGGTTACAAAAATAGGCCAGCTGACTAAAAAGCTATTCAAATGCATAAACATGCATGTACATGTATACACAAACAAAACATTTCAGAAAAAAAAAATCTTGTAGCACACATTATCCTGTCATCAACACCCATTACTATTTATTCACAGCTTTTCAAGATGGAGATGAAAGGATTGCTCTTCTGACATCCACCCTTAGATGACTAAATTTACAGTAGCAAAATAGGGATATAAATATATCTTTGAGAAATGGCTCCGTCCTTAACTCATGATGCTGTATCATAATGAGAAACGAGGTCCCTGACTGAATGCTAAGGCTCACTACTGAGGAATCAAACATCCATTTCTGCATGTGCAAGTCACACCTTCATGACAAAATTCTAGTGGATTGTTTTTATTATTAACTTCACTGGATCTGTCTGATTGTTTTATTTTATCACAGCAGCTACACTACCAGGTAGAACTTTCAAAATTAGATGGCCGAGAACTACCATTGTTTACAAATTCTCCAGTATGGTAATTTTCCAGAAAAAGGAAGATGTTGTCAGTCTGTGTAAACTACATGGGACCTCATTACTGAGTACAGACATTCCAATTAATCTTAAATTCATGCAGTGCCAAGAGAGTAATTAGCAACAATAAATTGCTGTGATTTTTTTAAATAACAATTGCTCATACAAGCTCATTAATGCTTCATAAGCCTCAGAATATCAAAGTGTATTATTTGCTGGTGTTACTTCTCAAAGAGACTAGTTCCTTCTGATTTTTACCGGTGATAAACATAATTTACAAAGTCATTTTAGCAAACTTCTCCATGGAAGCCCAAAGAAAACATATGAATTTCACAAAATAAAGTGCTCAAGATTTGTTAAGTGCAAGAATCAAAATCATCCATGAAGTCTTAACTTGGCTCCTTTGTGCATTTACAATTTGTGAGAGGCTTTAGTTTCATTAACACTTAGGTGATCTAGTAGGGTGTTTTTTTTTTTTTTTTTTTTTTTTTTTTTTTTTTTAGATTTACTAGTAGTTGTAATAAGTATTTGCTTATTAGTAGCTATTTCTCTTTACTTCTATTATTCAATACATAATTCTAAATCTTTATTGCAAATGATCTGCTTAATTGTACTAGTTATTGTCTCCGACTGGGGTGGAAGTCTCTAAATTTGCCTCCACACCTTCCTTGGGAGATGAAAAGACATTACTGTCCCCATTTTAAAGAAGCAGAAGTAGCTCGGAAATATTAAGACCAACACTGTTGAGGGTTTCTGGAGTATTTTCTGCTTTTGAAGAAATCAGCAGAACTAGGATGTTGAGGGGAACAGGACAGCACTACCTTAATGACCACTGAGAAACAACTCGTGTGGAAGCCACAGTCAAACCTAGGTATGTTTGGGGGAGATATCCCTACCGAGGCCTGTTTCTGGTGAACTGCAGTTGTTAGAATTAAAGGTTATGGAGCAGCTATTTCTCCCCATTTCACGATCGAAAGACACAAGCAGTTTACGACAGTCTGACCAAAAAGTGGCTCTCGAGCTCCAGCCGTGATGACGGCCTTGCTAAGGTGTCAGTTTGTGACCAGCAGGAAGGTCTGATGCCACATTCTTACCCATTTTTTATTTAGTGGAAAGGTTTTAGTCCTTGGGCCCTTGCAGAGTAACTGTTGGCTCAAGGCGGGAAACACTTGCACATTACCCTGCATCATGCCCGCCTGCTCAGGCACAGCGGAAAGTGCCGCAGCTGGGTTGTTACAATTTTGTGGGAACTGGCCTAATGAGATCCTGAAGAACACATTTCATTCTCAACTGCTGAGAGACAAAAACCAACCCACAAACCAAGAAATTGATTTGAAGCTTTAATCAAAAGAAATGAAAAAAGGCTTCATATAGATGTGTCTATTCCACCGGGAGATGATTTTCCTGTAATTTCAGATTGCTGTAAGAGAAATCTTGCAGGCCTCAGCTAACTAACTTTCTTTTTCCTGGGAGCTTTTTTAGCCTAGCAAGAGAGAACTTTAAACCACAGATGGATCCATTCCCCCATGATACAGAAAAATTTGCACAACAGAGTCTCCAAACAATCCAGCTGGTAAAAATGGATCTGCAGAAGACATCTACCTAAACTTGGTAATCAGTACAGCTTCTTGGTCTGAAATTATTCAAAGGGCAGAGAGAAAATAAAACCCCACAGAAGTACAATTTATAAAGCGCATTAACCACACCGGAAGAAGAGAAACTCTTATATCAGATTATTTGTAGGATAATTCAGATTGGAAGGGACATTTTGGGGTCTGTAGGCCAATCTCCTGCTCCAAACAGAAACAGCTGTGAGATGAGGCCAGCCTGCTCAAGGCTTCATTCATTCGGATCTGGAAAAAATCTGACAAAAGTCTGGAATAATCTCACAGTCTTCTACTACTTCTAGTTCAAACTGGGACTCTATATAGATCATATGACAGAAAATCATTAAGTCCATGTGGGAGTAAATATCATGTATGATAGATGTCTTCCACGACCTCATGATATTTAGAAGAGATGGAGGACAAGGGGGAGAATAGGAAGAACAATACTCAGAGCCCTTTCAAATATGCCAGCCTCTTTCTTCAATCCTTCATTTCTCTGGAATTAAGGCAAAAAGGTTTTATATAGACCTAGGCTGCTACATGTTTAGTTTAGTAACTTGCAGTAGAAAAATTTCTAGGAATCAAGGCATTCACAGAAGCTGTTCTGTAGGAACTAAAGATTTTAATATTTATAATGGCTTTGATTTCTCTAACATAAAGCCCAGCAAGTCAGATTTCTTTACCCAGCAAGGAAGCTTAGTACTGTAGAACAGACTGCACTTATCCCCTAATACATCAGTGCAGCTAAGAGCTTAACTGAAAAATGCCCGATCACAATAACAAAAATTCATCAGTAATACACTAATGCCTATTAGAGCATTTACTTCTGTGTTAGTCTGTAGTGGTGCAACAGGAAAACAGGAGCTGAGCCTTAGGACTACTTAGTAACTCAATCTCAAGGCAAAGTTATTGAACACAGAGAAATATTTCTTAAGGGAGTTAATGCATCTATTTAGCAAAAGCTGAAGGACTTGCACCGCATGCCTATTTTAGGGTCAGGGCTCTAAAATAAGCTAGACTAGCATACTAGCTGCTTTTGTTTAGCATTTGGTGTGGGTATCAGCACGTAGTTAAATAAAGTGAATTAATTCACACATCTTATGTGCCCAGGATATCCACAGTAGGTGTGAGATGCTGTAGCTTTTTCTCAGGGGTTTGGAAGCTCAGTGTCTAGTACTAGTGATCATTTGCAGAGAGAACCTGACCTGCACTGTGCTCTTTGCACTACCATGTGAACCACTCTCATAGGGTCAGAAACACTTTACCTATACATATTCACAAGTTTAAAGCTCTACTATATATAAACAAGCCTGTGTTGGACGTGGAGCAAAACGAATTCAAGATTCGGAACCTTAGGACTGCAGTGTTATTAACTTATATGACTAATGAGAAACAACTAATTGGTTTCCTTCCTCGGTATTTCTGGTAGATGGTATTAGATTCCCCTTGCCAAGAAGTTTTTTTCAACTGTGTTAAACACATTACCATGCATACTGGCCACTCTCTTCCAAACTGAAGTACAAAATAAACATTTCTTCCATGTTTGTAAAACCTCTGTTTAATTAAACACTATTAATATCTCCATCTTACACTTGCTTTTCTATAGATTTTAACTGACAAATATAGACATTTCTGAGTTCTTCATATCTAAAACTTGAGAAAATTATAGCTCTTGACTCTTAGCTACTTAAGCCAAGCGACCATATAGTTAGGACAGTTGTAGCAACAACCCTCATCTTCTTTTAAAAATATAATAGCATAATGATGTGAATACTTTATAAAACATATGCTAAGTGTAAGGAAAAGTTTCATTTCATAGGAGCTGTAAGCATGAAAGATTCTCTTGTTCTCATAAGGAGGCAGTTGAGGCCTCATGTATGTGCTTATTCAAAAGACAAAATGATGTAGCACCAATTTCATTTGCCTTCCTTCTCATACTCTGCCTGCTTTCTACTTTTTGAAATGTGGAAAATCTTTCTGCCTTCCCTTTTGGCTTGCTCCCCTTTTATAAATGAGGTACTAAATGCAATTAGCATCCTTATCTATTTATTTAGTGTTCCGTGGTGAAAGAATATAATATAGCTAGCAAAGAAGGAAACAACCATAGAACCAAGCTTGACAAAGGAGCCTGCAGGGCATTTGATCGGTGGCACTTAATCTATAACAAGAATGAAAGATGGGATCTCCTACAGTCTTCTCCTGTCTCTCCCATTCATGAGAGCAGAAGGATAACGTCCTCACGCCCTGCTCCCTCGCAGACGGATCCTACTGCCTGACTAATACACCGGATTGTCTTCCCCTGACGGATAGCTCCGGTGTGCCACAACATAATCCACTGCTGCTCGACCACTGAAAGGCTGCTCAATGTCTAGGGTGCTTGACATCTCATATATCCTTTTCAGAGCCCACTAAAGCAAGCAGGCCGCTGCAGCAGTGCTGCTTTCCTTCAGAAGTCCTTCACGTGGGTGTGCCTCTGGGAAGAGGGCAGCTTCCTGTGAAAACTGCTATATAGCATTTGTGTACGTTAAAGCCGGGATTAATTTTGCAAGGGGGTATAAATTCTCCGAGGTAAGAAAGCAAGAACAGTTTGTATTTGCTGCTTTTTTAAGGCATTCCGATGTCTTATAGATATTGTTACTAAAGTATAACCCTGGCAAGTAACTGGAACATCTGTATAAGCATTATCTGAAGCACCAGGAGCTCCACAGGAACTTAGGGAAAAATTTCTTGACAGTGAGGGTGACAGAGAGAGACTCAAGGGTGACCCTTGAGTGAGGGTGATGATAGAGCCCTGGCACAGGCTGCCCAGAGAGGCTGTGGAGTCTCCTTCTCTGGAGATCTTCCAAACCCGCTTGGCCGCAGCCCTGAGCCCCGTGCTCTAGGTGACCCTGCGTGTGCAGGGGGGTTGGACTAGATGATCTCTAGAGGTCCCTTCCAACCTTAAGCATTCTGTGATTCTATGATTATTTCAGTAATCTCTTGGGTTGGAACATAGCATTTTTATTTAATGCTGATAAAAAAATACCTCATCATATAGCAGCACTGCAATGGATGCAGATTTAGGAATCAGAGTGTTCTGCTTTTATACCAGCTACCTGTGCCAGAGTTAGTTGGTGTAAATACCAACATATTTAATGCTTTCATGACCTCAAAGAGCCAAAGCTAGATTTTTGGCAGCTTTAGCAGCACCATGGCTCTTGGCATAATGACAAATACAAACAGGTTCGGGGCTGATTTACAGGAAAGGAGAAACTTATTTTTTTCCTGGATAATTCCACTTTCTATTTACAAGTGCCTGTTATATGTCTCATGACAAGAGAATGGTTTGATTACACCTGCAAACAGTGTAGAGGCAAGCAAGTACAAATACCTTCCCCTTCCTAAACGATATTCTTATGTCTCAGTTCTGTATATAGCACCGGAGTGTCTCCACTGCAGTAACATTAGGAAAGAGAAATCCCTATGGCACCTTTTCCCAGGCTTATTTCCCTAGAACAAGCTCTCAAATTGACTCTATGATTTTTTTGCTCAGAGCCCCTTGACTAGCAGCTGTGCCTAGGACATTTCACTAATTTTCATGTTTGCCTTGCTGCAGACACCCCTGGTGCCTTAGTCAGCGCTGTCTGTGCTCTAGCTGTTTCAGAGGTGACCCAATCTCTCCCACATCAGGGTCCTGGGCACTGGGGGAGAGCTGACATGGCCATCCCCAATTTCTCTTACTTAATCTAGAATGGAAAACAAACAAAAAACTCCCAAATAAAACACTGAAAGTATCTGAGGTGTTTGGCTCACTCTTGCAATTTGGCCAGTGGTAAAAAAGACTCCTTAGCAGCTGGGCTCTCTCACAGCAATAGGGATTTTCTGCACCTATCTGTACCTCTGCAAGCTGATGCTGATCCACAGAACTTAAACAGACGGGTTAATATTTCATTTTTATCTTGCAGTTTGGGAAAGAATATGCTGAAGTTGAGAAGCCTAAAACTAGATCAAACTATAGAACTGCTCAGACGTGCCGCTGTCAAAATTATTTTGCTAAAATTATTGTCATCTCTGCTCAGCGCTCTTTGGGGAGTGAGAAATACCTGCTGTGACTGACATCTTGGGTGTAATTTATGTAATGAAACACAATCAGCCCCCCACAACTAAGAGATTTTTGTTTGGAGTAAAAAAGAATTCTCAGATACCATCTCAGTGTCATTAAGAAGAATTAAATTTACCCATTTCTTGCTCATATTCCTTTCAACACATTGCAGATCATACTTCGATGGTAGTTCATCAAAAATGGAGAACATGGTTCATTATGGGAAATGCAGTCAGATCACAGATCTCCAGATGAGAAAAGAAAATTAGAGACATGAGGCAGTCTACAACTGCAGTGAAATGCTGCAGCAGCACTTCTGGGTCAAAACAGTCTGATTTCAAATAAAAATGCTGTCTTTTATTGGAAAACATTCAGTCTTCATTTTATTTTCCATGAAAATTTTAAATGCTCTGTGACTAATATTCCAACTAGCTGCGTCTATCTGCAGAGCTTGCTTCTCACCAGCATCCACTGATACACCTATGATAACAAATAGTGCATTTTTTAAATGCTATATGAGCAACCCATACTGGACCACTGAACTGCTACAAATACTGCCTGAAAACAATGTGAAACAGTCATTTTGATGAAAAAAAAATGGTGAAAGAGTAGGGAAAACTCTTCTTATTTTCTACATTTACCCTTTTTGCAATGAGGTCAGAGATAGAGCTGTAACTTCAAAGTGCTAGATGAATTACAACATCATTTTGAGGTCTGCCTCAAAACATCGGTCCCAATCATATTTGGCCATAGGCTACAGCACTAACGGATTATGTGCTGTAGGCACCAAGATCTTTTTCTTTCTCTGAAAGTCTAAGTTTCATTTTTATGTTTTAATTTCTTATGTCTGCAAGCAAAACTACAAAGTCTTGTTGGCAGCACATTGCCTGTGAACCTCAGGACAGAGAACAGTATATTTAAAATTTCCTCATCACACACCAAAAGATCACTTATGCTATGTTTTTACTTGCCAATCCCACTAACCTTTCATTTTTTATACCTAAAATCATGAGCTATAACTTTCTATATTTTTAGTGTGAAAGAAGGCTAAAAAATAGGTGAAAGAAGAAAAGATAGGTATTTGGTACAATTCAAGCAAATATACACTTTTTTTCCCCTATTTTTTATGCTTAACTTTAAATATAGGAGTGTTTTACTTTACAATAATATAACACTATAACACTGTGTAAAACTGTGCAATAACTCCTAAACTACTAAACTGTACCAGTTCTATCTACAGACCCTCTGTGTTGCTGAATATAAAAACAAGAAGTACATGCAGCTGCTACAGGTGCTTTTCTCAGAGTGTGACCAATTGTTTATTGGAGAAAAGTAAGGATTCAGATGTTAAATGTGTTGTTCAGTTGGTTCTTCTCTGAAAATAGAAATTCTCAGCGTAAGAGCAGTGGGTTCAGCAGTTCAGAAGCACCCTTACTCTTCTCCTATGCTAGATGAGATGGTTTTGTGACTTTTTATAGAGCAGAAGTCTTAGGGGAGCGCATCTGCATAAGAAAGGCAGCTGCAATGCTCGTAACTAGAGAGAGAGAAAAAAAAAAAGAGATAAAGGGTTTTCTTAAGATTACACCGAATGTTTAACATCAAGAGAAGTCTATCATATTCAACAAATCCTGAATTTACAACTGCAAATGTTTATGTGGTATATGGATCACAAAATCCAATGTAATATTGAAAAATATGCTATGGATCATATAATCATATGATTTGTAATAAATGGCAGGTAGGACTTGATTAGCTTAGGAGAGAGATTACATCACAGAACTATAGGCTATACAAAGGACAACACACGGTGACTGAATGGGAGTTTCTTCCATTTTTGTTTTTTTAATCCTGCCCCATTTTATCCTGTCAACTACCCTTAAAAGGATGCCGACATAGACACTAATGTCTCTTGGACTTTTCTGATTTTTCTCCTCACTTGGTTGGTCTGGGAAATACAAACTCATGTGGTGTGGGCCACAAGCAATTGATTTGCTGGATTATCCAACAGCCCTATTACATGACAGTCAGTTTGAAAAGGGAAAGAATATCTTCAAAAAACCCTGAGGAAAAGATAGTGAAGCAAAGGCAGGAACTTTGATATCTGCCAAGATTTATTAAAATTGAAGTGAAATGCACTAGGATGAAATTTTCAATTAACAAAGTTACTCCAGCAGGCAAGTATGTTATTAAAGTTTTCCGATTTCTACTGTTTAGTTTCAATGCATGGAAAAAAAGTTATGTGAGTAAATTACATTGACTTATTCTTTAGTTACTGAAGAAAAGAATAAGAAGTGGCTTATTTCATGACTCTAGCTGACACATTTAAGATTTACCTTTTGAGAAGTATAAGGTCATATGTTGCTATAAATTATTCGCAAAATGCCTGGAAGAATTTTCTAACAAATTCTTTTGTCTAACTTATTTAGAAGGTGTCAAGGTTCCAACATTATTTTCTACCTCTTTTGGTTACCATAAAACAACATAGTATCTTGGATTTTTCCTAAATGAGTAGAAAAGTATTTTGCCAAAAGAAAGAGCATAATAGAATACAGAAGAAAAACTGTGACAATAATATAATTGTAAAAATCAGTAGTGTAAAGATGGCCAAAGAGAAACAGATTTCAAAATCAGTGATATTCTCTTAAACCTAGTGCTGAAATTGTTCCCAAACTGAAAATGTGTTTATTCCTCCCATTGTATAATTATTTCAATTGTAGGCAATTTTGCAAAGGAAAACAGACATGATTTTAACAAACTGTATTTAACTGCACTGGGGAAAAAAGTCTCAAAACCTTACTGTTAAAGACTAGTCTAATTAGCAGACAATTTCATTACCACAAGTTTTCAAACCCATTATATCAATCAGGAAACAAAAGAAGACAAATGGCCTGCAAAGAGATTTAGCTGCCTTCTGGCCCACAAATGAGCACTCACAATCTGGGTAATCAATACCAGGAAACCAGCTGGAATTAATGCCCAGCCTCACAGCCTTCTGAGCCAGCCCTACATTTCCCCTTAATTTACCTGACCTTTCAGATTTTGATGTATCTTGTGGGTCCCAAATGACTAACTGGCACCTTTCATTACCGTAATCACTGATAAAAAAAAAAAAAGTATGGAAATGTCAGCCTCTCTACGACCAGTGTTTGATATATTAATGGGACTATTAACATCCTCCCTCGTTATGGAAAGGTGTGTCAGTAGCTTGAAGGCTGTGGGAAGCGAAAAATCTTTATGAGTTCTGAGATGCAAATAGGAAAATTAAAACAGTATTTTTCAACCTTTTCCAACTACAGCAGCAGTAGGGCTGCTGTGGGACAGCAGGCTTAGGCTGCCCTCGAAAAGACTTTGCAGGTTTTATACACCACTTCCTAACACAAAATATACATATAGTGGGGCTGAATGATAATTAATCTTAAAGCCATAAGTCAAATTAAGATGTGTGAATCAAGAAAGTAAAGTCATTAAAGTTTTTAGGAAAATCATCATATTCTATGCTAGGACTTGGAATACTGAAGCTGAAGCTATTTCCCTATCAAGAGGAAAGAGTTTAAGTCCATTGAGATAATTACAGATATGAAAGCAAAAACAATCCCTTCACACCAATTTCCTTTAATCTCTTTGAACGGCACAAAAGGCACAACTCTCCAAATCAAGCATCTGTATAGGGACCGCTAGAGCACTGAATGCCTGTGGTATTCACTACTTCACATCGCCCAACTATTCTTCAGGGCATAGTCAGTAAATCCACAGCAAACCACTTCTTTGATTATTTTCTTCAAGATCTTCTGGTAACCCCAAATATATCAGATTAAGAATATGCTTGCACCTTTTTCATCAGTTTAATATCTTCATTGTTCACCAGCAAATATTATCCATGAGTGAAATGAACCCAGATGATCCACAGATCTCCAAAATTCATTATAAGTAGGTGTCAAAGAAGCTTACATTTTCCAATATAAGAAATTGTGATAATATAACAGGACTGAAATCACAAAAAGATTTGATGGGAAGATGTTGCATGACACAAACACTAATCCGCAGAGAGTAACGAGTGGTTTTCTACTAAGCTGAACTGCCCAAAAGTTCCTTGTTCCATTATGATTCTTTTTGTGAAAAAAAAAAAAAAAAAAGATGAAGCAACTTCAAAGAGTCAGAACCTCAGAGTAACCACAAATTATGAACTATATGTCCCAGAATATTTTAAAATATGACTTAGACCCTGTGTTGATAGAGAATAACATGAAATGTTACTTGGTTTCTTAACTGCATCCAGTAATGCAGGTCTCCTCAAACTAGTCAGTAATTATTAAACTTCCACTCTCTGAATTTATTATTGTAGCAATTTGATTTAAATTTGATTTGAAAATGTAAAGCAGCAGAAAATTTCTTTGCAAGATTATTTTTCTTACAGAGCATTTTGTAGTTGGGAGATCTAAGTTATTTAAAAGACATTTAAATGTATGTTAAAAGTTAACAGCACCTCCCTCAGAGCAAAAACACATACAGTTCGTGCATAGACTGAGTATTACAAAAGAATCATCAACTGTGCAGTTAAGATACATTTCACAACAATGCTAGAATCAGCTGGGGTTTTTTCAAACCATGTCTCTTAAAGCAACAAGTTTTAATCAGACTGTTCTGTTACAGCAAATATTTGTACTAGAGTCAGGGCAATATGGGTGGTAGTAATTTAAGAAAGTTTCCTGCTTATTGCTCTTTTGTGCTATTTGCTACTTTCATATATCTATTTTAAAAGCCTTTTGTTTGTTTCTTGTCAGGCGGCCAAGGACAACATCAGGGCAGATCAGAGGGAGACAAACAGCAAACAGTTTGGAGATGGTTCTCTAGTTGGAAGGCATAAGAGAGAGAGAGACAGAGAAGGTAAATGAACGTGCATACGGAAACAAAGTTTTTAATACTACTTATAAAAATAAATTTGGAAAACGAATTTGGCGTCATACATTATTTAGGTTTGACCCTGGAAATAGAGCTAGTTTTTAACTGTGCAAAAGAGGCAGCAACTTGCACTTAGCCATTTCTCATAAGGATTTTTTTTTGAAGAAGGCACTGTCAGAGAAGGCACTGTATTTCCTCCACAGATTTCAAAGTAATGCTCTTGTTAGCAGGTCAGATCAGCTTGTGAATAGCACACAGCCCATATCTTTAGCCCATCTTAAGCCCATATGCTTAAGATCTGGCTGGCAAAATAGTTACTATTGCTGGTGCAATTTAGAGCTGACTTTTGCACTTTTGGAGAATCGAAAGCTGAGAAAACATTTGACGGGCCATTTGGAACTAGCTTGTGGGCTATTCATCTTACTTATTAAATAACTCAGGAAATACTGGACTAATGGACTGGACCAGATTAATTAATCTGTATTCACCGACCACTTCAGTTTTTAACTCCTGTGACAAAGTTTCAACATTTTCTGTTCTTGCCCGTGGCTGGACAGTTCCCAGAGTAGTTCCCAGAAGACTGAACTGTCACTGCCCCTTGTATTCGTAGCTTGCCTGGTTTACAATGGTCCAACCTTACCTTATTCCAAACTGTATTAGGGCAACAACCTGTATGAGCACATTTTCATCATCTCTTACTCCCAGAAGCTGTAACATGAGTGCTCCTCAGCTCTCAGTACTCTTGGCTTAGCAGCTGAACACGAGTGCTCCCAGCCTTTCGGAGACAACCTGCTGAAGTGCTTTTGGAAGTAATTTGGATTCTGGTGGCCTGGGTTCCTTGCTTTGTCTTCTTTTATATATGGTACTACCTTAGACTCTTTTCCCGAAAGCTTCTTCATGAAATGTCAGGCTTTTAAGTGCATCTCCTCGCAGTGGCCTTTTAAAATGTTCTCTGTCGTTTATGGTCACTTAAACTTCAACAGTTTCCCCTCCTTAAATAATACTGCTTAAACAATTTTACAGATGAGCAGCACCATGAATCATTCCTCTCCATGCCTATCTGCTGAGGATCTGATGTACCAACAGGGTAATGGGGAAGCAGATTGTCTCTGCCAATACCTTATTTTCTGATTTTACTCCTTTGGCAAACATGCACAATATGTCAGACAATGCAGTTTTAGGCTGTCTGTCTTTCTCCCTTCTCAGAGGGTTATTGAAAGCAGTTTTCTTAAGCTTTTATGCAAAATATTTTATGTAAAAATCTAGTGATGTCTTATTCCTGACATTTCCAACCAAACAAGGGACTTTAGGATTGAATCTTTCAGTAGAAAAATTGTCAATGAATTGTAGTAACCATGGGCAGACCTTGCAAAGCTTTCTTTTAGAAAAGAAAACTTAAAGCTCTCTGTTTTTGTTTTGTTGGCTCCTGAATCACTCTCTAGCCATGATGACTTGTTTATACCAAAGACCATTAGCTTGCAGAAATGGACAGTTTTTGAATGACCGATAATGAGAAAGTGTTTTGCAGCTATTTGTAAGGACAGGGAATTTGAGCAGGAGTTATTGCATGACAAAAATGAGTTCTAGAGAACACAGGATTTGTGAGTAATTGCAAGTGTGAATGCATTCTCATTTCTGAAGGTCACTAGAGAAAGACAGGGAAGGTGATTGCTATCGTCACTTAGACTGATATGGCTCCCGTGCTGTCGAAGAGAGGATAGCTAAGACAGTGATGTAATGTATTCCTTACAGGAGGCGTAGCAAGCATTGCACATGGAAATGGAAATTGCACATGCCATGGAAATACAAGGGGAATTGAGTTAGGCACGGTGACTTCCAGTTTAGCTGATACTTTAAAAAATGTAAGTTAAGACATTAGTATTACCCCCTTCACCCCACCATGATATTCTGGATCCCAACAGATCCTCTTTAGGAACAACTCTGATAAACTTCAGTTATGGAGACAAGACAAAATGATGAAACTGATGCATACTGCTATACTGCCAGCTATCTGTAGCATTTATAGTCAAAATTTCTGACATATCTCCAGAGAAAGAAGGTATTTCAGAATATATTACTATGTTTATGAGATGTAAAATGTCAGCACAGCACCATATAGCACTGTAGAACATGAATGTCTAAAAAGATCATGTATAATTTCCCCTGAATTTGCATGCAACATACTTCAGTTGCGGTAGGAGGTCTATGTGCTGTCCTCTACCCAGGCAGAAATATTGCTCAAACTCCGTTGTAAGGAGTCCTTCACTAAACTTTATAACCTCATCCTAAACTCTGTCAGTTAACAGCTTTTCAGAATGACAGTTTAAATCAAGAAACTGTCACATGTGTATAGTAACAGGTCTAATCTTTTCTTTAAATTGCTGCAGTGATTTTCAGAAACACAGTAAATTGCTGGCAATTTACAATGAGTCTCACTGCAAGGATAACTTGACTTTTGCACATTTAACAAAACAGACTTAAATTATTCATGCATATGATTCAATGTTTTGGCAATTATGAGAGTCATTGATTTCAGCAACCTGTAGTCTGTTTTTTTACCTAGATAAATATAAATCTTTTACCTGATATTTACTTCTCAAAAGTAAGATTGAAAGTGTATCCTGTTATCAAAGACCTATAATACATTTTAGGACTCATTCATCAATTGTTAAGTGGCCAATTTTACCAAACACCCAGCAACAGCAAGCAATGTTTTAGGTTGTCTTTGTATAGTACTGCAGATACAATACCTCAGGGCTACTGGTCTCTGCAAAGGAAGAGATGTCCTGGTGGTATTCCAGGATGCTACAACACCCACATCCCATCTCAAAACACAGTGAAGCTGAGGGAAAAAAAATCCTAGGGTTGTCTCCTATTGGTCAGATACCTAAAAAAACAGTTGTCTGGAAAGAAAAGGATGAAACAAATACACAAAAGACAGATACACAGTTCAGGGACAAAAAACAGAATGGCATGAGCTAGTGGACAGTATTTTATGTAAAATGGATATGCCAGCAAAGTTCCTTTTACCCTGGTAGCTGAGTGAGGTGGGACTGCAGAGTCCTTCCTTCCCTGATTGGTATGGTCAAGATTTCTTAGAGCAATTCTTACTTTCCCAGCAATAACACTGAGCCTCAGCCTTCATGGCAGAAACTCCACCTCAGCCGATGAGAGCCCTGGGTGAACCTTCCACTGCATTCCTAAAAATGCATGATAGGTTTTAGGTTGGCTTTACATTACCACCATCCAGGGTATCTTCCTTCTCAGAAAAAGCAACAACTTTTGTTGGAGCAGGCAGAAGAGGCTGCTGAAGCTTCTGCCTTACTGGCAAAGGAGCAAAGCTGATTAGGGCACCCTTTTTTTCTAAGTTTCAGGGTCCTTCTACACCCCTTTAGATGATCAGACAACTGACCAGCAGTTTTGAAACACTCCACTTCTCCTTTAAGTTTAGTGTATTTTGCACAGGGGTGTCTTCATTTTCTCTACAGGGATTCTCGAACTAACAAAGTTAGAATCTATCTAATCTGTATGATTAGAGCTTCAATATCTTTTGTTGAGGCGACACCAGTTTATACCAGCTCAACAGAAAGCAAAGAACTTCGAAATTTTCACCGTATTTCCTAAAGCAAAATGCTCATAAAATGAACTCCTACATTTCCTCCTAAAAATGGCATCTGTCCATATGTAAGGAACAGACAGTACTGCAGCTATTGAAATACTATTGTCTTCAGTACTGTGTATAGTTACTATGTAATACCTTCTTGCACATTTAACAAAATAAGCAAAACAAAATAAGTAACTCATAAGCTTCTGTGTTTCCTCTTTTCATCTATAGTACAATCTGATTTAATTACCCACTCAACGGACTCACAAAATAAGCTGTGAAGGCAAGTGGAATTACAAGTAAAAGGGAGTGATAATTCTGTAAGAAAAGCAGAGCAGAATCCCATGAACTATTAAATCACACTTATTTGATGCAGACTTGTGCTACTGTTGGCAAAACACTTAAACACAAGATCACATCTATATTTCCATTCAAATATAGGAACTCAAAATGCAAATACTAAATTAAAAGACAAGCAATATCAGAAAAGTTATTTATTACACTATTCACAGTGTACAGCAATGTGCAGTTTTTTAATACACACTTTTTTTTTTTTTTTTTTAATGGCTGTGAATCCTATTTGGGTCCTAAATTATAAGGACCACGATTTTGTGTTTCCTAAAGCATTGAGTGTCTCAAATATACAGCAAAAAGGCAAGCTAAGGCAGATGATTGTTAAAAACAAAATATTAGCCCAAATTTCATACCTCTACACATCCTTCCTCAACTTTTTTTTTTTTAAGAAAATTCATTTAATGTCTTTCACCTATTATCTTCTCTTGGAAAAATTAAAAAGCACAAGCTTTATAAAGAACATTAGAATAAGTGCCACAGTAATATATACAAGGTCAATGCAAGTAAATGCAATGCAGAGGCATTTAAGCATTTAATGCAATTAAGTAATGTGTAAAGTAATGTAATGATATTTTTAGGCACTATATTAATGAGCTTTATATATACAAATATGTAATGGACAGATTGTCAATCTGTCAAATATGTAATGGACATTGCCATTTATTTAATAAGTTTTTATATAACATATCACATCTTTGCATTTCAACTTCATTGCCTAAAAGCAGAATTTTGAATCTGAAAAATAATTAGCTTTTCTAGCTTTTATATTAAAGCTTCCTCCCCTTCTAAAACTTAATATGTAATAAATGGAGTTGACTATGCCTCTTTTGCCTCTTTTTTTTTTTTTAGTTCTGTTTCAGCAAAGAATGTAAACACATAGTGAGTGAGTAATTTTATTGAATTTAATGAGACTATTTGGGCATCTAAAGTAAATTATATGTATCACTGAATTAGAGCTGTAGAAAAAAAAAACATACAGAAAACTTCTAAGCAGCTGGAAAATGTTGCACTATAAAGAGGAATTTTTTTTTGAAAGTCTGCATATTGAAAAATTATACATTTAATGACATCACATTGAAAAGTCTTAAATTTAATGGCATCAAAAAGAGCCGAAAACAGATCATCCACTAAATACTTCTGAGATAATTTGTCTGCAGTGGGAGGGATTTTAATATAGTGATTTTAAAATTTGATTAAACATCTCTGCCAAATCTTTCTTTCTTTCTTTCTTTCTTTCTTTCTTTCTTTCTTTCTTTCTTTCTTTCTTTCTTTCTTTCTTTCTTTCTTTCTTTCTTTCTTTCTTTCT
>VZSV01000166.1:475770-523491 GCA_013398735.1 Nothocercus julius | reverse complement strand
GCTGAGGGAGCGCTCTGTGCCTTCATCCAGGTCATTGATGAACAAATTGAACAGGACTGGGCCGAGAACTGACCCCTGGGGGACACCGCTAACCACAGGCCTCCAAATGGACTCTGTGCCAAGGACATGATTAAAAAAATAATCCAAATATCTTTAGTTGCAGTTTTGCCAGAAGATACCACATTTAGAAAAAAAAAAAAGAAAATCAAAAAAAAATACCCACAAGCAAAATACCTGCAAATCTTCCTTTTTTCTACAATTAAGCGTAATAATCAGTGCAAACTAAATCAAATTGTCACTAAGTATATGAAATAACACCCTGAGGAACTGAACCTACATTCACTTTTGTCTGTAGACAAATTTGTCATATTTTTTTACAACTGAACCAATGTTCAGAGAAATTTCCTTTTCTCTCTTGATGAATAAACTAATGATTTCAATCTGTCATCCTTGGGCATCTTTTGCTGAAAAATAATATAACCACCTTCTTCCACAGTAAGTACTCACAAACAGCTATTCACCAGTCTCCTTGTGAAGGGACTGAGAGAGAAAGAGTGAAAAAGTGACAGATATATACTTGATAAAGCAAAAATTACAGCATGTGCTAGAGATTTGGGAAAACAAAATTCAAACTTCTGATCTAATGAATAATTATTGATTGAAATATGATTTTTGGTAGTATTTAAATCCTTTCATAAGAAGCAAGTGTTATATATTTAAGAGAGGAAAAATATATACAAATAACAAATAGAATAAGTGTAAAGCTAATTAGTCACATGAATGAACTACCAAGTGATGTGATGGATTCATCACATTGTTTCTTAAAAATATGTTTTCGCTAAACACATCTTAAAATGAATCTGAACACAGTGAAAATGAAAAAAAATGCAATGAGCTTTCATACACAAGAGGTTAGAGCAGATGAATAGATGGCACTTTCTATCCTTATATGCTCTGACTCCTAATCCTACATGTTACTCTACATCTAAAAACACTTTTCAAAGCTTCCTATGGTCTTCAGACAGATATAATACAAGTACTCAGGGCTTTAAATTAGCCACTTTGACTAGCTAGTGCAGCATGCACTTCTGCAGTACATCACACCGGGACTGCCGTGTTGTTTTTTTTTCATACCAAAAAGTGCTCTTGGAGATATTTTTCAAGCCACTCCATGTGAGACTGTAGACATTTTATCATTTTGTTTTAGATCTGAAAAAATTAAAAAAATCAAGATCCTATGAGTATCTGAGAGGTTAAGCTAATGAAATCAAACAAATATGAGCGTGATACTTGTATTACTACGTTTATCTTTCAGCCAGTCAAACAACCAGATATATATCAGACCATCATTTATAAAACCAACCATCCCTGCATGTTCAACAGCTTATTAAATAAAAAAGCCACAGAGATACATCATCTCACTTATTTAAATCAATGAAGATGATAGTGGCCTATTTGGAATATCAGTCTTAGAATTTAGCATCAAGGGGTATAAAAGGACATTAATTCTCCTTAGAGAACTATAACTGTACATGACATTATGAGCCACTGTAAATGTCACCTGTAAAGACATGGACTTCAATTTTTTTGCGCCATCTGGAATGTATTCCTGATTAAGTTGTAAAGCAATGTGATCATATCTCCTAAACAAACAAATTAACATCAGAATGACACATTTTGCAGTTTTGGCAGCATTTATCTGCGTCCCATTTATTCCACATGAATTTGTTTTTTCCAAGAATGACCTTATGCTCAAGTTGTACCACCAAACCTGCTATAACTCTCCTTACAACACCAAGCATATATTTCATTACAACTTACATGATGCAACAACTTGCACAGCAGAGTGACACAGTCAGAATAACAAATGTGTGGTTATGTCAAAAATGGAACATTAAGAAGGCAAACAAATAACAACTTCCATAAAGCCACTTCAGCTAGAAATCTTTGAGGCCACTTCACCGTTCAAAATTTTGAACTGAAGGAATATTGACTTCACTTTCAATACAGAAGTCCTAAATGATTAATATTCTTCTGCTCTCTAGTTCCTCACTGTTTAGTTCCCCTTTATGTCAGAGAAAAAAAAAAAAAAAAGTTAAAAGTAAAAGCACTTTTCCATAGTTCCACAGCTATGAATTCACAATTCTCAGCTAATATTTTTCTAACTTTTAATGGAAACAGTCATTGTACTCTAAACACAAACTACTGCGTGCAGCTTCTGTTGATATCAATACTAATGACGGAAAATACTGTTGTAAATACCACTGAAAGGCACACCACCAACATATTGAATTTATGATTAACAGTACCTAACACCATTCAAGGCCAGAGTTATTATTTGGAGCTCTGAAATGTTGTTACTGTTCAAGATTGCACTGCATAAATTAGCACTAAATAGTATTCCAGGTTTATTGCCACTGCAGTTAAAAATTCAAACAGTTGTTTGAACAGAACATTATGGAAAAATATTAAATGCAATTGAACCTGAATATTATTTCTCTTTACTGTGAGAAAGCAGCAGGATGGGAAGTGTAACTTGCACAAGGAAAGTCATTTTAGAGTTTTATATTTTAGGAAAAACATTCAGTGTATCCTTTCCTGCAGGAAAGAGTTCAAGAATAAAGAAGAGACAACTATTTCTAAACATTTATTTTTTAACCCTTCCTCATGAGAGCTGATTCAAAGAAAGAACAACAGCCAAGGATGAAACGGATTGCATTAGGAATGCATTAAAACCTGTTTCTCTTTATTTTTATACTATTTTAACTCCATTTAATTCCGCAGCTTTTAATTTAATACCCTTCATTCCTCCTTGTCAAAGAAGACTCTAGAACATTTCTCTTAAAACAACAATTCTTTAAACCCTTTTGGAATAATAAAGTCAGGGAAGAAAGAAAGCAGGAAGGTCCAAACTTCACAAAAATGAACACTATCCTCTCATCCATTTTATTTTCTGCAAATTGAGCTTCATTACAGCATGCTAGGAAGAGAGTATATTTAACTACTGCTATAAAACTAGTCATTTGTAATTCCTAGAAACTGCTGAATGCCTAGAGCTACGTCCGTTTCTTTAGTGTGATCTGTTATTGTACACATCACAGTAGCAGTTAACAGCATCAGCCAAAACAAATGGACGTATAGAAGGAAGTGGAGAATAAGAAAATAATGCTTATGGAGCCTTTCGAGGCCCAAGAGAGATGCTAACCAGAAGTAACTAATAAAATTCAGACGTGTGTGGGAACAAATTCTCTGCTAGGCTGGACAGGAACACATGGCAGTGCATCTAAAGCAAAGAACTACACTGTTACAACTGCCATGTTCTCCTCTGTGAAAGATGTGTTGCTGTCCATGGGAATGATTTGGATTCACGTAATAATCCACCAACAGAAAAGAAAGAAGATGAATCTTGTCTGTAAAGAGATACCTAATCTGTACCAGGAGCGAACGGCAATGCCCACGTTGCCTCAGCTTTGGTGTCCTGGGGTTGAAAACCAACCACCACTTGTGCAAACTCAACAGCAGCTATCAGCCACTTCCTCCCGTTTTCTGTGCCCAGTTCTCAGCATGAATAGAAAAGTTAGGGCGATCCTAAGTTCCTAAGGCAGAAAGTCAGCCCATTGGAGTTAATAAGATTTAAGCCACTGAGCTTTTTATTTCACTTTTGCTCTAACCTATTCATGGGCAGTGATTTGACTGCAGCTTATTAGTAAAGAGTAAAAATAGATCATTCCATATAGGTATTTATTTACTTTGTTCTTAAAAATATCCAGTGACAAGGTTTTGTAACAGCTACAGATCCCAGACAGGGCCTTTAGAAAGCTTCTCCTAAAATCCAACCAAAACCTTTGCAATGTGCTCATCAAATTATTTCTTGTCCTTCTGCACAGCAGATATGAAACAGCTGAGCTCTTTCATCCACATAAAGAAGGCTCACATATGAGTAATCTATTATGCCTCATCTCCAGTCTTCTTTTTGGACTGTAGAAATCCTTTTTCTCCTCTCCCTTTTCCTTATAGTTTCTGTTTTGCTTATTACTTTTTGTTCCTCTCCTACGAAGGCTGCCTAGTTTGTTTTCTTCAGTGAGCTGCCCCAGTGAGGAGAACTCCAATGCTAACTATGCCAAAATAATTGTCACCATTTTCTCATTTATATCAGCACCATTAAGAATAACAATCACTTTCACAGTTATCCTAAATCCAAGCATTGTTCATGTTCTCATTACATATTAAAAAAAAAAGACATGAACCCAAGAATATATCTCTTGTTTCTCTTTTAATTACAACATACCATGTGTTTTGACCTAAGCTTACTCCATCTGAGACGATTAGATATAACTGCACAGTAATTAAGGACAGAATAGTGTGCACCACTTAGAGCAAACTGAATTCCAGCATAGCCCAAATGATCACTCCCACTTTTAACGTATAATATGTATTTCTCCACTCCCACAGCTTTTGCAGTAAGAAATGTATTAATCTGTTTTTGTCTTCTGATGAAATAAATTTGGATGGAGTTAAAATGCTACACACCAACTACATATCTGCATCATAATTTAGCCTATAGTTTGGTGTCCAGCTTATTAAAGCCATCCAGGACTCTCAGAGACTTTGAACTTCTATTCCAAATTAAATTTACAGGAAAAAATATGTTAAAAAAAGATTTTCTTCTTACACAAAATACAAAAGTTCTTACTCAAGCAGCATGCCACAGAGAAAAATTTGCAAATAGAAACATCACAGAATAGGAAACAAAGTCACCAATCTTGGGCAGCTGCTTGAGTATGTTATAGGTTACAGTAGCGTAGGAGTGCAGAGTACAGAACCACTCAAGGTGATGAGGTACTTTGACAGAGGATATGATTCTGAGAATAGATATTTTCAGTTTAATAAGAGGAAGTGGAAAACTTTCCCAAATCCCTGTGTCTCAGTAGCATTTGACTCTGATGTAATGTTCTGCAGAAAAATATACTAATATACATTTGCTCAGATAAAGGGCAATAAAACACAAAAGCCAATGTGACAGTAACCCATAACAAAACAATCAGCAGAAAAGCAATCTATCAAAAAGTATCAATGGGCAGAGCAAATGATAATACAAATACATGCCACTATTTTCAATCTAGATCTTAAGTAGTAAGTGGTAGAAATATTAGCGGCGGCATATAACATATGAATGAAATCTCTTTTGTAATGTAAAAGAGACTTCAAAGCAAATCTCTTTTGTATTTGTAAAGTACAGCAAACAATGTAGTGCTGGGGATGGAGGATTGGCTTAAACGAGTTAGAAATTCTGTGAGTGACATTTAAGAGGAATATGCACTCCTTAAAAATGACAGCCTCTGGCATAGTTTGTAGTACAGTTTCAGGTAAGATGTAGGCAAACCATATTTAGAAACATGTTCCATAGAATTCTTAGTGTTTTATTTCTTGGCTCTTAGTCCTTGAGATTTCTGCTCATGTTTATACACCTAAATTTTAGCTATACTCTTAAAAGTGGCAGTTAGAACACACTTTCCTTTTGAGACATAGAATAAGATCCAAACAACATTAATGAACCCAACAGCTTGAAAGTATGTGGATGTAGTGATCTGTCATTTTGCAGTGGAGGACTATAAGAACATGTAATTACAGTTTCATGTCTGTCCAACAGGATAGCTAACACCTGAAATTACACTTTCATTTTTTATGGCAGTAGAAATGAAAAGTGTAGGTAAATTTCTTTCCTCATGAAGGCACTTTTTCTGGTGCTACACAAATAGTGATCTGCTGGGGTTGCACTGCTAAAAGAAAAGAAAAAAGGGAATTGAAAATACTAAACCAAAAAAAAAAAGAGGGTTTTCTTGTAAAATTTCTGATGAAATACAATTTCTTTGTTCCTAATAAACAGAAAATTATATTTTTACATCTATAATGAAAGTTAAAAAGCAGCTTGGCACTCTGTAAAATAAGGAAGAATTGTTTTTTTCTCAGACTTTTACTTATAACCTCAGGTTGTGGGTCAGGTTTATTTCTTTGTCCCCCTGAAAAGACTTGAATCTATATCACCCATTTCATAGGAGACTGCCTGGATTAATACTGTATAGTTATTCTGGGGTGGGCTGCTTTAAATCTCCTCTATGAATTTTTTCTATATTACATAAAATAATATGATCTTAATTGGAGGGGGAGCAGAAACCCAAGAGAATTTCGTGGCCACTAGCCTACAGCCATTTATATATATTCTTTATATTCCCACTTCCCACTGACTTCCTCCCCTCAGATTTATCAGTTCAGCCCCCCAGATTATTTCAAACAGAAACTGTAGGGGGAATTTGGGTCAGAATATTTGAGAATGTATGAAACTATTTTTGGCTAAGGATTTTCAAACAGAAAATGTGGTTTCAGCTGACAATATAAAGTTTTTTTCATGTCACTCTTACCAAAAAAAGGTCACGCTTTTCTGGAAGGATATAAAGGATCAAGTCACACATACTGTGTTTGACCCTGTGGGGGTAGGTGACATCAGTGTCCTTTGTTCTTCTCTGCTCCTCATGAGCAAAAGCTTGAAGACCTTGCCTACTAGACGCATAAGCCTTAAGGTAAAAGCCAAGGAGCTCCTTAAAACAATCAATTTACCGGTAAAAAATGGGCACTATGCATTATAGTTGAAGGAAAAATGTTTTAAAGATATAAATTACCCTTGTTCTTTCTCATCAGTCTTAATGGGACTTCTTGGCGTAGTTCAAACAGAGATATTCAAAAATATCTTGCTTTCAGTTGCAAGAATAAGAGTTGAGCTTCAGCTGATTTCAGCTGCTAGGGGTGTTTCTGTTAGCACATATGAAGTGTAGTCTGTCTGTACCGTATGCCTATTCCACATAAAGACATTTTGCCATTTATTAGTGTAACAAGTTATATTTTCTGATGGAAGAACTAAGGAGTTCACTGAACTCCAGGTAAAGCTAATTCTAATTCTATTTGGGACAAATATACACAATCATGATTAAAAACAAAAATTCAGTTAGCTGCCAGACACTGTTATATTTTTTTCCTGAAAGTATGTCAATATAAGTAAAAAAAAAAATAAGCAATGTGTATTAATTGTGGAAAAAAACAACAACAACAACAACAACTTGTTTTTAATGTGAAAACAGAATAATCACACAAGAAAAGAAAATGCAAATATTTCCTGACGAGATTTCAAAAGTGAGGAAATAACCATCTTTGAAACTTTGATAGTGTTTGCTTTATGAACTACATTAACATAACTAATGGCAACATATCTGAAACACAGGAACAAACTCATGGAAAGCACTGAAGAAAATTTCAACCTAACATGCTTGGTAAAATGTGGGACCCAATTCGGCCAGTGTATCCACAAACTTGCAAATAGCCAGGTTTTTATGAATACAATGCAAAAAGACTGCTATCTGTTGATGATCACAGAATCTTTAGCATAATTTTCACAATTAGCATTAAATGGATTCTCTGTACCTCACTTAAAATTCTTGATTCTGCTATTGCTAACTTGGTCCTGATATAGATGACTTTGAAGTATTGTATATTGCATAGACTAGTCCCACCCAAATTCAAGGGTCAACATAAATAAATAATAAAAACTGTTTACTTATACCTATGATACTTTTTTTATTATTATTTTGCCTTATAATTTGTCATATGTGATAAATAAAAAGACCTAAAAATGAAACACAGGGGTAGAAGTGAAAGTTAGAGAATTTCAAGCCATATATGTTGTTATATATGTTTTAACTGATTTATAAAACAAACTCAAGGTATAATGCAAAATGAAAAAAAGAACAATTACTTTGGGCATTCATCACTTTTTTTTGTATGTGTATTGTCCTTCTGTTCCTTTAATAGATTTTCAGATGAGAACATAACAGCATTATCATTTACTCTGATCTGTGAACTGAACTAATTTACTCATCAAATCCATGACTTCTGGTGAGCAACATCATACTCAGAGAAAAAATAAACAGTTGTAACTTTTCTTTATGATGTTTTATAACCAAAGGAAGCTATCACTAACTATAATGGAATATTTACTATCTGAACAAATTAAGTTTTATACGTTATCAAATGGATTTCACCAGATTTTTGTTGGTTGCTCTCCGAAAGTTAGGAGGTTTAACGGTGATCTCAATAACAGATGTACATCACAAATTTTCCCATCTTAACTGAGTCATGCAAACAACTCTTTAAAAGCATTGCATGAATTAAGATTAATGCAATTAATATTGCTAAGTCAATGACTATTAATTTTATTGTCTACAACATTTATTCGAGTAATAATACTGCTTGTTCTGTCAGCATACTGATATGATTGCAGTAAGCGAAGATCAACATCCTTCATTTCTAATCAGCAAATATTGTACAGAACTCAGTGGATACAGTGCTATAAACATAACCTATGCTAAACGTAAGCACTCCCTTGTATGACTGTAACATGTAACTTGATAGTTCCACCAAGCACTACTGCTTAATCAGGAGTTTGAATAAGGAATCAGGGACTTAAAGCATTGAGTGTTAAGTAATGGGAAGCTGAATTCAGATGTGAAAAAGTCATCTCTTGCCATTTTTTTAAATAAAGAATTAACGTTCTCACTATGAGACCAATTTGTCCAACAAGTTAATACATTAACCTTCTTCATTTTTTCTTTAGCTGCTTCCAAAGCAGTCTCAGAAATACAGATACATTTTTCATACACACTCGAAACTTCACCCACAGTCTGTTTTTCAACAATCAAAACAAACCTTCAATTTCCCACTGAATACTTTTTTTTTTTTGATGTTACTTCAGAAAGCAACTGTTATTCAAACTCATCATATCTATGTACTTCAAAATATGACTATAGAGAAGTTCAAATACTAGAGTTCTCTTTGGACAGGAGCTCTGAATTTTAGATTGTATGTTCACAGCTGCATTTTTCCTCTATGGTTCCAAGCTTTTAAAATTTGAGAGTTACGATATTAAACACCCTCCCATAAACCTAAAGAATCGTAAGTGACCTACCTTAGAAAGTCCGCCTACTTCCAAATAGAAGCAGATAATGAAAACATTCCAGGTGACCCACAGGGCAGTCCACACCGTGTACTAAACACAAAGTTGGATGAAAGCAAAAAAGACAGAAAAATAAAATGTGAAGATGAAAGAACTTTACACTGAGCAAATCAATATTAAAAAACCTGATATCAGTAAGTATTGTTCTTCTGGGAACAGTCAAGCAGAGAGAGTTCAGAAAAGGAATTCTCCCTGTAGAAGTCCCCTAAGAACGATAGGAAATTACAAATTCAATATGCTTTGCTGCTCTAAATACATACCAATAAAGTAGATTTACTCTTTACAGACTTATACTATTCTGCCAATACTAATTAATTCCAGAATGCTGACCTAAACATAGCTTTTGGTACAATTGTAAGTCATTCATAAACCAAGATTTAGCTCTGTTAATGGATATTCCAATTCAAATGTGTTATATCCTACAAAATATTATGAAGAAAGACATATGAGTTAAGACATATGAGTTAAACAGCAGCTCATTGATCTGATATTTGGAACTTGTCTGACAGTGCATGGGTAAAATTAAAGTCATGTCTGGTCTCTTAAGGGTCTTCCCATAGAAGGTATTTTAATTAGATTATTACTTCATCTGTGTCTGACTCATTAGTTCTCTACCTCTTGTGGCCATGAAATGATCCAAAAATGCACCCTTAACAGACAAATATTTGTCTCCAAATCTCTTTTGGAATCTTCAGTGTTTCACATGAGAGCAAGAATGAACTCATATTCTACCTGCTGCAGGAATGGGAGATTAATTGGTCTTCTATAAATCATCATTTATATTTTAATCATCAGCATAACTAACCAGTTCTATTTCCTTACTGATGCCCTTTTTACCTGTATATGACTGTAAAACTGTGCACAATTAGCTGTTCAGATAATACAGATCAGGGGCATTTATGTGTGACTTGCTAAGTGCATGCTCAGCAGCGCTGGCACTACACCCACCTAAAAACGTAATGAGAGGCAGCAATGGCAGTGCCACTTTACATTTGTATGCTTATAACCTTCACAACGGAGAACTGCTGCTAATTGGCTTTGCAAGTTTAATTAGCTGTGACCAGGTCAGACTCATATGCAATTGTTTTGCTTCAATACACCAAGGAAAACTCAACACCCTAATCTACAATATGCCAGATCCTATTTCCATTCCACAGGTGCTGCCAGCTTGACTTTGTGGTGCAGCTTTCAATTATGTTTCCCTCTCTCTTCCCCTCCCTAGAGTTTATTAGGAAAAGGTTCAGCTGAAGAGGGTTGATCTTTTCCACACTTTGATTACCTCTACATGCTCTGCACCCTTGCACTTCAGCAGTAACTGCACGCAAAACAGGTTATCTGGTTTAATCTAATTTCTTGTGAGGTACTTGGTACATCATCTTACGAGGATGCTTGGAGATGTCCATTGCATAAGAAGTAGTTCATTAATACACAAAATTAGAGTAACAGTCCTGGTCCAATTCTTGTGGTTTACAGAGAAAAGCTGTGTAGCAAATGAAGGCTGGGTTATTATAAAACAGACAAAGCTGCTATGGTCTGAGAGTTGTATAAAGTCTGTACTATCAATATGATTACCATATAAGCGGATATCACATTTTATCACATTTGCTGATTTTGTAGTAACCCAGGGGCTTATGAGCCCTAGATTTTCAAGCATACGTCCAAAGAGCATCAGGTACAGAATGTCCAAAGAAATGAATGTGCAACACATACCTAACTGCTAGAATTTTAGCCATATTTAGCCATTGCTGTCCATAAGAATCTCATGAGGATTCCACCTTTTAAAAAAAAATTTCATTCATCTGTCCACAGCTGAATTCTGGCATCACAAAAAGGGCAAGAGAACTTGATCTGCCAGGCCAAGGCAGACCCTTATGGGCCTCATTCTGTTCCATAGGCAGCAAAGACAACTCTGACCCACACAGGCAAACACCATCCCAGAGGGCTTTTCCAGGCCAGGTTATTATGTTTTACAAAGTCCAGATCAGGCAGTTCCATTACTTATCAGTTGTGACAGTAACTGAAGCAGAAGTGCAGATGTGAAACAAAAACACATCTCGAACACCAGCTACTGCACAAGAGATCTTGCAGAAGAGGATCTTCCTACTGTCTCACTGAACTGTAGGACTATAAGCTTAGGTTCCATTTTAGTTAAGAACATAATAATTGCATATTTAGCAACTAGCAACTTACCTGAACTTTAAAAGTGATAGAGTTATTCTCCACATTTGAGAACATGCCCTTTGGATTACACAAGTAGCATCTTTTCCCCTTGTATAGCATCATACGTATTTATAGAAGACTTAAAAAAAAAAAGGTAAAAAAAAAAAAAAAAAAGATAGCAAAAGCAAAACCAAGAAATCAAAATTAGGAAATGTCAGAATTCTGGTTATATATGTGATCTTCATTTCCCCCTTCATAGATGTGTAATAGAGTACAGTATCTTAATCTCATAGGTAGATTTTTATTCTAAAGGATCCTAGCTCACTCAGTGCATTTTATGAACAGGTAATCAATTGTTCATTTCTCTTTGTCAATTAGATGCTGCTCTGAAAACAGAATATTAATTTCCTCACAAATTTTCTAAGATGCTCATCTCTGTAAAATGTGAGACCACCACAAACAACTAATTCAGTTTAGGTTTATAAGGGAATGATGCAGTCCTCACAATGCAAATGATGTCCTGGTACTTGCAGAGATTGCATTCAGAAGTAGTCATACATTGAGGGCACCCAGACTGAGATGCTTAAGGCTACATTTTTCAGTACACTCACTCAGGTTAATACAGCATTTCATAAGCTCAGCATTCAGTTCCCAGTGGCTCAGCATTCACTGCTTCTGCAAATCAGATCACAAGCACTCAAGTAAAGAACCTGGAACATAAGGAAGAACCAGCTACTGAAAGCAGGTGAGAAGTTTGGTTTAAGTGACTTGCTTTATGTCCAAAATTTTCCAGGGGCAGAGAGCACAGATAAAACTCAACTACCTAGCACAGCCTTTGACTCTCTGCATAACAAAAATAATCCTTTCCCTCTTATATCCTCCTATCCTGCAGTCCCCTGCCTCATTCTTTTTTATTTTTTTTTCCAAATCAAGTTTTGATTTTGATAGCTTCTATACCTATAGAGAGCTACAGGTGATCCCCAAATGTCTACTCTGTCAATTCTAAGTAAGGTGTCCTCAATAAAAAATACTGGCACGCAGCTATGCATGTTCCTGAAAATTGATAATGCTTTTTGAACATCATGTGTATATGTGTAAATTTATGTGCATATAATTTCCTAGTTTAAAAAACAGATTGTAACAATATTTCAATATGTGGCATCACACTAACACCTGCTTAAATCACTAAGTGACCACAGATTTTACATCCATCACAAAGACTCTCGTTTGGGCCAGCAGAGTAATGGACTGCAGTACTAGTTTGTTGTCCTCCATGTGAGGAGACAAGAGAAAGTACATGTTGTCAAATGTTTGCTGTCAGGAAGAGATAGTTATAGTCAGGAATATCAGGACCATACTGCTTCGCAGTGCTCATTTTCCTCCCAAGGCTCCTCATCTAATCTGTTCCAGTGACTGCAACCCCGGTCCTTTGGCCAGCTACGTTCAGTCCCTCCCTGGCTCCTCTAGTCGCATGCTCAGCGATACCCCAGATGTGGCATGAAGAAGGATTTTTTTTCATGCAAGTCCAAGTAATAGGAAGAGTTCACAGACTTTTCTTTTTCTTTCTGTTTTTTTTCCCCTAGCACACATCATGCACTACTTTTTAAAAATCATCTGGATATTGTCACCTAAGAAATTCCTTCTAGTGAAAGAACCTATTGACACTGGTGATAATATTTGATGCTTTTTCCCTGTGATGTACTGCAGAATTTCAACCTTATGGTCTTTTGCACTAAGGATTTCATACTGAATGCAGTGATGAAGAATTTGGTGACTTTGTATGTGAAGAGATAGTGAAGATGTCACTCCACTCTTCGAAAAGGGCAAGAGGGAGAACCCGGGAAACTACAGGCCGGTCAGCCTCACTTCCGTCCCAGGAAGGATGATGGAGCAGCTCATCCTAGAGACCATCTCTAGGCATGTCAAGGAAAAGAAAGTGATCAAGAGTAATCAGCATGGATTCACCAAGGGGAAGTCATGTTTGATGAACCTGATGGCCTTCTACTTCTGGCTGGATGGACAATGGGAGAGCTGTGGATGTTGTCTACCTTGACTTCAGCAAGGCTTTCAACACAGTCTCCACATAACATCCTCATAGGAAAGCTCCGGAAGTGTGGACTGGATGAGTGGACAGTGAGGTGGATGGACAACTGGCTGGATGGCAGAGCTCAGAGGGTTGTGATAAATGGGGCCGAGTCTAGGTGGAGGCCTGTGGCCAGTGGTGTCCCACAGGGGTCAGTACCGCGCCCAGTGCTGTTCAACTTGTTCATCAATGACTTGGACGAGGGCACAGAGGACACCCTGAGCAAGTTTTTGGATGATACAAAACTGGGTGCAGTGGCCGACACTCCAGAGGGCTGTGCTGTTCAGAGGGACCTGGACAAGTTGGAGAGTGGGACAGAGAGCAACCTCATGAGGTTCAACAAGGACAAGTGCAGGGTCCTGCACCTGGGCAGGAATAACCCCAGGCACCACTGCAGATTAGGGGGTTGACCTGCTGGAAAGCAGCTCCGCAGAGAGGGATTTGGGAGTCCTGGCTGACAACAAGTGAACCATGAGGCAGCACTGTGCCCTTGTGGCCAAGAGGGCCAATGGGATCGTGGCCTGCATGAGCAGGAGTGTTGCCAGCAGGTGGAGGGAGGGGATCCTGCCCCTCTGCCCAGCTCTGGTGAGGCTGCCCCTGGAGTACTGGGTGCAGTTCTGGGTTCCCCAGGACAAGAGGGATGTGGAGCTTCTAGAGAGGGTCCAGTGTAGAGTGACAAAGATGATTAAGGGACTGGAGTGTCTATGTTATGAGGAAAGGCTAGGTGAGCTAGGACTGTTAAGCCTGGAGAAGACTGAGAGGAGATCTGATCAATATGTATAAATACCTTAAGGAAGAATGTAGGGAGGATCGGGCCAAACTCTTCTTGGTGGTGGCCAGCTGCAGGAAAAGGGGTAATGGGTGCAAGTTGAAACACAGGCACTTCCATCTCCATGTGGGGAAGAACTTCTTTCCTGTGAGGGTGGCAGAGCCCTGGCACAGGCTGCCCAGAGAGGCTCCTTGTGGAGGCTCCTTCTCTGGAGATCTCCCAAACCCGCCTGGCTGCCACCCTGTGCCCCATGCTCTGGGTGTCCCTGTGTGTGCAGGGGAGTTGGACTGGATGATCTCTAGAGATCCCTGCCAACCTCAACCATTCAGTGATTCTGTGACTCTGAGGATACTCCCTAGATATTTACAGGTAAAATGACTATTAAATTATTGGGTAATTCAATAGACAATGTCACTTTCAGATCCCCTTTCTTAATGTCAGCCTCTATAAAAACATTGTTTTTATAATTCTTTTGCCTATGCAGTTCATTTGCACATTGAAACTGCCACAGAAATATTTTTTGTGTATGCAGGAAATACAGCCACTCGTAGAACGAAATGGCTGCTATTGGATGGGCCACAATGTCACCAGGCTTTTTTGTTAAATTGAAAGGTAGGAGAAATGTTTGAGGAAAAAAATAAGCTTGACTATTACAAGGACTGTGGGATAAGTTTATCTTTAATAACTAAACCATCTATCTGATGTGTCTACTTAATTTGAAATGCAGCCCCCTCTCTTGAAGAGCGTCTTGGAATTAGCATAAATGTTGGCTCAGGGATACTTCAAGGGAAAACCAGCAACTAGGGAGTTATCACAGCTTCTTCCTGTAATATCTGAGCATGCCTTAGAGGCACCAGTACTAACAGAGCATCATATCTGTGAAAGGTGACAAGGAAAGTGGCATAAATTAGCGTGATGGAACAGTAACAGCCCAGGACTTACCACGAAGGATATTCAAGGAGTAGCTCTGGATGCTTAAATATTTCACGTGTGTTTTCAAATGGCAAAAATGCTTGCACAGCAGTTGCATGAATGCTGTATTAAGTAGCCCCATTTTCTTTTCTCTTTTCTGTTTTTAATAAATTGCCTTGTGGCATTTCAGGTGTACACGTTACCACAGCATGAAAACAGCCTATATATCATATTATTTGATGGCATAAATTAAGCTAAGCAAAGCAGAGATTTCCACATTAGAACCCCCCCTACTTAAGTATCTTACTTTCATCTCTCCCTGTTCATTAATACATTTATGTTCATCTTTGGGCCGGGTTTGTGTAACATTAGTTATATGACTCATCATTCAGAAGGCTTTTGAAGTTGCATACTGGAAGTAGGAGGAGGGGTGGGGGAATCTGTAACATGCATTCTGTGATCAGCTTTAATCAATTTTAACAGCCTGAAAGTATTGCTAGTGATGGCAAGTTCTGTCAAGAATGGAAAAGCATGCATGGGGAAATGTATCATAGCACAACTCGGCAGCTGTGCGACTGCTATGTTGCGCTGTAATTAGAACTCAGATTTATCTGATCTTTCTTCTTCGCAAAAACTGGTGCAAAATTCAGATGAGCTAATAATAGAAAATTAGTACTCAGCTTTGTACTCCAATGTCCCCTGGGAACTCTGGACTGATTTAATTCAGCCACAAAACATTCAAGTACTGAAAACAACACATCTGCTTAATGACAGGACCAATTGTTCAGGAAAAGAATACAAAAACTATTAAAATAATTGCTGGATTTAGCTAATTAGGACATTTGGAGTTAAGATCTTTGCTCTCTTTCTCCTTCTCTTTTCCAAGCTTTTCTGAGGACGCAGAATTTTACATATGAGCAAGTACAATTCCAGCTCTATTTCAGAATAGCTGTCTTTATACTCCTAGATCTGTCGACTGTAGGAAAAGAACCTCAGACACTACTAGCCTCAGAATTGGCATCTGTTCTGACATAGGAAAGGAGAGGGGAGAGCTATGCACCTAGTGGTAATAACATTGCTATGTGAAGAAAAAAGCCAAGTAGCATGCAATCACACTTGAGAGTTTTGAAAGATTCACTCTTAAGTCTGAACTACCTTGAGCTGAGACCACAAATACAGCATATTTATTCATTTCCTTCCCAACCCTGCTACATGTTAAAGTGACAGGGCAGCATAGGGTGAAAGCTTCTGTTTCTAGTCAGGGAAACCTCCAGTCACAGCTTTCCTCACCCATATTATACATTAAAGGTTTGTTGAGGTCAAAACAGGCATCTGGAGCTGAGCAGCCTAAGCCAAGATCTCCATCACAGAAGGACAGAATACCATAGGCCAAATTACAAACATAACGTAACACATCCCTGATTTGTAGACTCTGACCTTCTGAAGTAAACCATTGTATGTGACATAATTCTTTCATTATTTTGTTTTTGCATCCTGACAGGATCACATGCACTAGCAAAGCTAATTTCAGGGGGAAATCTTAAGGAAAAAATAATGTATACTTAGAATACTTTCCCTGAAGTATTTTGTTATTCTTCCAGGTAACTGGATTTAAGTAAATCTAAGCCACAAGCTGGCTTATGGAACTGGACTATATAAAAGCATGATTCAGCACAGTTCTTTTCCAAAGCAAACTAAATTCACACTGAGATATGGAACAGGGACCACAGGCGGACTATTAGATGAGGCGGAAGATGCAGACATAGACTTCGAAGTCCATTAAGCTTCTCAGTAAATTTGGAGTCTAGTTCATTCCTGAGAGTCGAGGCAGAAAACCTCTCCGCCTATTATCCCTAATACTGAAATTTGCATTAAACAAATTTTGTATTTGAAACTATTGGTAAAATTATACCTCTATAACAACTAGAATATCATTTTGCAATCAGGGAGGCAGTCTGTGTTCTTCCTTGGGAGGAACACCTTCACATTCCCTTTTCCCTCGGGGAAGACTGCCTGGAAAAGGGTCTTTGCTCCCTGTGCCAGAGATATCTTTAGGCAGCTGCAGCTGGCCGAGCCCTTGGAAGCACTGCTGGAGTGTTAGTGCAGAATCCTGGGGCTATAGCTCAATGAGTACTTCCAGCTGGCATCAGTCTGCCCTGCTGCAGAAAGAATTGGTGCCCTTGACCCCTTCCTCTGTCTGCCTGTTCCCATTTCTACTCTCTCACCTCCTCCTTATCCTGGAACAAACCATGGAGTAAAATAAGCCTTGGATACACTTTTCGTTCACTTTTGCTTTTAAGACATGACAAAGAATTACAGGATTCCAGGCTTGACTAGAAAAGATGAAGCTTTTTAAGTATTTGCTTAATGCGTTTTTCCTGAGAGACATTTATTTCACTCTTCTCTGAGGAAAAAAAAAAATTTTTTTTGCTGCTTAAAATCCAATACTAACAATGTAACTAAAATGTCCAGGTAAGGATGCAATAATCATCCATTAAAGAAAGACTGTGGGGGAGGAATATGGATATTTCTGATGGCAGTTCCCCATACAGCTCTGAAAGATTTTTATTCCTGGCTATTTTGAAAACATTGGAAGAAATCTGCGGAGCTTCAAGTTACAAACATCAGAGACAATTTACAACAGCTTAGAGTCAGGGCTTGTAAATACAGCTCTTGGTGAGGTCAGAACTCACCAAGTAAGTGGGGAGATTTTTTTCCATAATTAAGCGGGAGATTTGTCTGGAGCCTGTGGGTTTCAGGACCAGAGGTATTTCTTACAGTAATTGCTCCTATCAATTTGATGAAGACATGGCTAAATTTGACCTGATCATAATAAAAGATTTTTTCATATGGCCATAGATTCACATTGTCTATAGAAAAAAAGAACAACAATTTGTATCTCTTTTCTTCATTTAATTTATGTTTACTCTAACTGTAGATGTTCCCATGATCCTCCTAAAGTTCTTTTAGTAATCTTAATGGTATCATAAATAAGAATACAGGAATTTGTATCACAGTTAAACATTTGGCAGAACTTTCTCTAGATCACCAGAAATGTCACTCAGCATTCCTAAATAATCAAAAAGATACAGAGACCTCAAAAGTTTTTACAGAAAGGATAATTGGGTGTCCTCAAGCCTAAGAAAATTCTGCTTTGTAATGTGACAGGCTTTAAAACCGACTGTAAATATAATAGATAATAAAGAGACTTACCACAACTATATATCGAGGCCTAAACTGGATGGTTCCAAACAAACCCAAAATGACAACTATTATTTGTAGGAAATTGCCAAGGATAGGAGCCCATTGGAAACCAAGGAAGTCAAAGATCTGTCTCTCTAGTGCTGCCAGCTGTAAGAAAACACATAAACAGAACATCCACTTTTTAATGATGGGTGATTCAGATACTATTTTTAGTTTTTTGTACTTCTTATTGTATTGTATTATTATTTGCTCCAGGCTTCACCAAACGGGAGCATGGCAAAATTCTGTGAACTACGGATGTTGGGTGTATTCTTTATCAATGTTTCCATTATACTGTTCTCTGAACATGGTTGCTAGTCAGCATACAGATTTCCTAGTGATAAAGCACTGAGAAAAACTTTAATTCAAGAAAATATTTGTAAAACCATCAAGTAATATAACATTATCTCACAACCCAAATATTGTCAGGTTTTCTTTTATCCTGATACGCTGGAAATTGCATGGCTTAAAAGTATTTATTTAAATAAAAAAATTTACCTAAAAGAGAGGCTTGCTTAGAGTCAATTCATGTGAACCTTGTTATAGTTACTGAATTATCATCCTGCTCCTTCCTTCTCCATGTCTGCATTTTCTTATATTTAGTCTCAGACTGACTGAGAGTTTTCCTTGAAAGCAGGTATTTTGGCCAAAAAGGGCAGAGAAAGCTCAGCAGAATCCTAGATCTAGCTATGTGGGTTTGTTTGCAGGAATTCCCTAACACAGCAATTGAGGAAGACTGCTGGAAACTCCTCATTAACTGAGGCATGGAAGCAAGAGGGAAGGAAAGGCTGCACAGTGCTGCAGAAAGCTGGAAGACCTTGGAGGAAGGTGCTCAAAAATTGCCAGCGTGAGAGCTATCTGCAGGCTGCAAAAGGTTTTTGGCATGTGAGAAAGACACAAAGATGGTTTAATGGCCCTCTCCCTCCTTGTACTTTGGAAGCAGATTTATTTGGGTGTCAAAGGGAGGGAGCTAAGAGGCAGCAGCCTTCCCTGCTGCATTAGCAAGTAGTTCAGCAGTTAAAATTTTCCTCTTGCCCATCCCTTCTGACAGTTTCTAAACACCTCTGCATCAATGGCAGCATTATGATTTTTATGTACACTCATTTCCTACTCGTTTTTGACCATCCAGTCTATTGCTCTACAGATACTGAGATCAACTTCCCTTGTGGCACACTTTTGAAATTTAAACTTAGTTCAATATTTTTCTTTCTTTGGCAAGATATTTTTGAGCAGCTAAACAGAATCCTGCTGAGGAACAACCAAGTTCTATTCTTGCCAGAATTTATTACTCTTCTACTTGATTTTACTACATTGTTGCAGACTTTAAAATTTACTAAAATATGTACTTAAAATATTTATAACCAAGACAGATGGAGTATGCATGGCTCTATGAATACCAACTATTATCATATGTGGGCATTTCACAAACATTTCATTTTACACATAATGGCCAGATTCACTCAGTTACAAGATGTGGATTACCCTTCACTTACAAGAGGTGTAGCTGACACACATCCTTCCTGTACAAAGATCATTCTATGCACCTGTGATGAAAATCTTGTTCTCTATGCTGGGACTAACAAATATGACAAATGTAAACAACTAAATGAATCATCACACAGTAGACTGTTAATATTAAAAGGTTGTTAGCCTGTTGTTCATAAAAGATGCTACTTTCTTAAGAGAAGTGATCTCATTCTTTTTGATGCAGTTGGTAAGGTAAATCTCAAAGGGAACGGCACTCCAGGTGAGTGAAGCTGTTGACTCGTGTGTCATTAGTTTCTAGTCTTCATTTGTTTACTTCATACTCTGACCTCTTTTCTGCTTTACTCATGGGCCTGTATCATCTCTGTCAATGATTAATTGTCTTCCTTAATAAGACAGAAAATAAACACAGAAGCTAGCAGCCAAAACCAGAAAATGACATATTTAAATGGACCTGGGTGGAATTTCAGTGCCTAGTGGTCCTGGGAACCATCCTGGGAATTCAGTCACTACCTTTTCTAAAAGTACATTGGGCTTCCTAACACAAAAGCAAGCACCTTAGTGTCATTTTCATAATGTCTTTGCCTTATAGCAGGTTCAGGAGCACTATAGTAACGGCCTACTTGGGATTCCACCAGGAAATCCTCAGAATCACTCAGTCTTTCAACCACTCTCCAAATGGGCTCTTTCAGACAATTTTGATGACATTCGTGAATATCCGTGTGGTTTCCCTAAACCAGAGGATACATCACACAGCACAGTACAACACAGCCCCAAGTCCCATGCATGATATCGTAGAGAGTTTCAAATACTCAATGTACCAAACCTCCTATGTCCTATATTACCTGGGAATCTCATTTGTCACATCCATGGCCAGGGCAAGAACATGCTTGATTCCTACTACCACAAGTGGACATTTTCTGGGGTCAACATAGTACCAGATGATTCATGGGCCAACATTTTTAGAGACAATGATGTGCCTCCCCCTTTCCTTCCTGCAGCCCTGACATTACCAAATGACCCAAGAACGAAGTTGCCAAATTGGTCTAGGATCTGCTTATTGGCCACCTCTGTCCCACTGTGACTCCCACATAGCCAACACTATGTCTTTCCCAGGCCTTCCAGGCACATTTGAATTCGCTTGTGTAGAGAGCTAATGGCTCTGCCAGAGCAGGAGTGCAGGAGAGTCATTTCACACAGATGTTTGCTGCAAGAGAAGGCTTCTCTTAAAGATTTTTTGCAGTACTGAAACACCTACAGCAGTCTGAAAGCCAAAAGTCTGCAGCACAGGCATGAGTGAAGCTGTATAGAGCGCATCCCTCCTTAATCTGGTCCTTAGGAACAGTCTTGAAGAGCTATGTAGATCTGGCTTGACCTGTATGACTCCGAAGTGTTTAAATGCCCTGCAATACATATTACTTCAATGCCAGCCACTGCACTTTTCCAACAGGCCAATGCTAATGGGCTTAGCAGTCAGCTCATGACTCCCTTGCACCAGAAGCAAGGTTTGCCTTCACGTGTATCTCCCTGATTTCTGACAAGCAAGCTCAGAGAACACCGAACAGGACTGCGCTCCCTCAAAATACAGCGGTGGCTGCAAATCTCTTCCCAAATATACAAATGTGTATATATTCCATATGCATACATACACACAGAAAACAAAATTTAGCCATGTTACGAGTTACAGTGGCAAAGGCACCCATTACAATCACAGAGCAATGAGGTTCAATTTCCTCTGCTGCTGCCTACTGAGAAAGTACCCTGGAGTACCAAAGGGAACAGCTTCTTCTTGAAGCTGTGTCACTGGGGAAAAAAAAGGTTAAAAAAGAGAGTACAAGCAAAAAAGTGAATCTACAGTCTACTGCTTAGGGGAGTTATCTGGGATTCAGAGACCTGCTACTATTTCTTGCCTTCAGGGTTCTTTTTTATTTTTATATACAATGACAGCATGTAAAATACAGAAAGAGTCCTGGGAGCAGGAAGCCAAACATACAGCACCATTCCTTTCCCACTGACAAGTGCTTTCACCATTGGGCTATGCCGTAAGACTGTCTTACACAGCTAAGTCTCATTTATTTTGCTCTTGTCGCCAAAGACAGAGTAATTTGTCTCATCCCTAAAGCCCACAGAATACACTAGCAGAGAAAAGAAAAAAAAAAACTTAAAGAAAAGACAGAGGTAGGAGGCAGGTCTATCCTGCTCAAATGCCTATTTTATTCTAAATTAAACAACCTTCTCACAGACCCTGCAAATAGAAGTTAAAAAAAAAAAAACCCTAATAATTCATGATAATGACAAAGGAAACGTATTTACTTCTGGTTTCACTATAACATGAGGAATATGCAATGAACAGAGATAACACAAGTGCTTCTGTTCTTATTTCTGTTATTTTACCCAAAGGAATCCCCAAATAGAGGTTAAAGCCACAGATCTTTTAGCTTTGTGCAAATGAATACAAGTAATCTCCAATCCACTCTATGATTTAATTAATTTAATTGCACAGAAATAAACAGAATGGGATGGCCATAGGTTACTATGCACCACAGCAGACTGTCTTTACACAGACATGAAGAGTTAGTAATCTGGCTATTATAAGGTTATAATTGGCCATTACATGACTAAAATTTTGAAAACAT
The DNA here is from genome assembly GCA_013398735.1 of Nothocercus julius. Taxonomy (NCBI): domain Eukaryota; kingdom Metazoa; phylum Chordata; class Aves; order Tinamiformes; family Tinamidae; genus Nothocercus; species Nothocercus julius. The sequence goes on along the minus strand of VZSV01000166.1, from coordinate 501,142 downwards.
TTTGACAATAAAGAGACTGTTTTTTTTTCCATTTTCCCCTAATGAATTTCTGGTTTCATCACCATCAGCAAGGCAGAGGTTTCCAAAATTAGCTGGCTCAAGTTTCATGGACAGAAGTTAGTTGTAAGTTAGTAGGGTAGAAGTTGCTCAAGATTGGTGAGATGGGGTATATTATGATGTGACTGAGGTACTGTGGTGGGTTTACTGTTCAGTAGAAGGCAGCAAAGAAGTCACATCACTTTCTGAGCAGGCACATGTGTTGATAAAGGCTAGCAGCTCCATATGCTCCACATGGTGCAGCAGGAACAAAATAAGGGGTGAGGCAGCAGCCAGCAATGCTCTACAGAAACAAATTGGCAAGATATTCCCGGTGAACAGAATAGTGAACAGTAGGATCAGAGATATTAGTAAGAGCAAGTTCCACCCAATTGCCCTTAGGGAACAACCTCTGAAAAGGGAACAAAATCCTCTCAGAAATGCTCAGGTCCTATTATACTTTCGAAACTCATATTAGAAGCTGTCTGAGTGATGTGTCACCACAGCAGAGTTAGGAAGTCAACCTTTCAAAACGAGTGTAAAAACGTAATTCCCTCTTCTGTCAGAAACCTCATGAAAAGCGCTCATTTTATGTTTTAATAGAAAAGCTTTTTGTGTAAGGGAGACATGAGCTTAACGGGAATAAACAGATCTATATCCTTCATAGCAGAAATTTACTGGATCATAAAAAATAGTTTTCATATGTAAAAGTTTATTTTATACAAGGAAAGATTTTTAAAAGGCTTAAAATAAATACAAAATATAAAATGTCTTCATACAAAAATAAAAGTTTAATGACAAACAGAAATATCTGTAAATCTGATACTATGTAAGTTACCGAGTTTACAAGACCGGGAAAGTATCATCACCTCTGCATTTACTAATAATATTAAATAATCTCCTTCAGTCTGTCAAGCAAGACAATAAGTATACAAAACACGGTAAATCCAAAAATCTGTGGATTTAGGACTCAATTTAAGTCTAGAGGACTTATTTTAAGTTCAAGTCAGGAAGTACGTAAAACAATTGAATTATGCATGTATGGCTCCATTTTGGCTGATAATACTAAAAATTAGCAGAGGATAAGTTCTAAGGCCCAGCTCATCATACCTACTAACTAATGATTCTAAAGAGAGGATTTGCTTTTTCTCGAGTCATGTTTCATTGAGAAAATATTTTTGTAAGCTTGAGGCAAATCCACAGTGTTCACATACTTTTGAATTATTTTGGAGAAAATGCACTTTCTAATTTAAGGGAAACAAAACTATCAAAAAGTTTTTAAACTAAAACCCACTATTGTAAAATAAAATATTGATTTATTGAACACTAAAATCCAGAAGTCCTAACCAAGGACTAACAGCTGAACCAAGAAGCAGGGGAAAATTATAAGTTAGGTCAAAGATTGACTAATAAAACATAAAATGCTTTTATATGTATTCCATAATTTCACTATAGCTTCAGAATTTTACTGACATACTCAACTTCAGTAAGAAAGAACATAAGATTTAACATGAAAGAACTGCCAGGCTTAGACTAGAGAGGAGGGGAAGGAGGCATCAAATGATCACTCTTGACTTGAGTACATTGTTACAGGAAATTACTGTCCCTCTGCTAAAGGTTAGAGCTTCCTTACCTGTGAGTTTTTTTAAATTTTATGTAGAGCACTTCTTTATATCTTCAGTGACAGTTAAAGTGATCATCTTACCACAGAGGAGATTCCTGATAGATCTGAATCATCTGAATTCACTTGTCGAGGTGAAATTGGGGTGATTTTAAGATGGTAATCCCTTATAATAGTTCACTAAATACGTTTATAAGATTATGTGGCATGAAGGTTATTGAAGGAAGGTTTCGAGTAAACCACTAATGTTTATACTAAGTTCATTTTCACAGGGCAAAAGAGAACCTGCCAGCTTTCTGACAAGTAATTGTCAAAGAAAAAAAATGATGGTCTCATGTCAAAAGTGCCTTTGCAATATTGGTCAGATGGGTAATTGGCTGTCAGTTGAGTAGCTGTGAGACTGGATGAAATATAATGCAAAATAAATATATGGCATCATTGCTGAAAGAGCTCAGTCTGAAGAGCTGTAGCAAAGGTAAGTGAAGGCCACAGAATAGAAACAAGAAAGAGAAGGGCAGATGTGAAACAAGAAAATTACTTCTTTTTAAGGGAGTCTGTATTGCCATTCATCAATGAACAATATTCTTCTTTATCAACTATTCAAATGAAAACATGAAGTACTAGGTAATGGTCTTTCCACTATTCTTCTAAGTGCTTTAGTGAATAAGTTCATTTAAGGAGAATGGCAGTGATATCATGCAATATTATAAGGACACCACTTGGACAAAAGAGTTCCAAATACTTTTCTCAAGGAAAAAACTGTCACTCATATCTAGTCTAATAGCAGTTCTTTCAGAAAAAGGTATCTTAAGGAAAAAAATGTGCAAGCAGCAAGCAGTATCCATTCAATAGTTCTTGAAAGTCAATACTCTATATTAGTGTCTCAGAACCAGCCCCTGCTAAATGCCTCGCAAACTGTTGATCTCCCCTGAGAAATTGATCCAGAGTATGGTAAAGGGAGCTAGTAAATACCACAGCTTAGAAATGAAAGTAATTATAAGATACTCAATGGATTCTCTTCCTTAGCACATATTTTTTTCTCCATATCTTAACATGTACTAATTTATTTTTGGCACTATTTGACATTATCAGACAAGCACAAAGCAGAGTTAATTCTTAAAGGCAAAATGTTTTCCAAGTTATGTTTTCCAAGGCTACAAAAGCCTTATTGCTGTATCAGTGATGTGCAGGTGGCTTTGGTGCGCTGGCTCTGACATGAGGGTGTTATGGGCATTCACCACACTGGGCCTGAGACTCCAGTCTTGGCTTGGGCAAAAGTCCCATGGAAATCAACAACAGCTGTGACTAAGGAAAGACTGCACATCCTGGCTCAGAAATGAAGAAAGTGAATTATTTAAAACTCTCATCAGTGTGGAAGGGAGAATCTGTTAATATTTTTTTCTGCAGGTCCCCCTGGCTTCAGTGATATAAAAGGCTGCATCAAATATGCCCACTTCCCAGAACACTACAGGTGCCAGTACGATATATCCCAGGCTAACCACTACATCTGTACCAAACAGAAGCTATAAAAATGCAGTTACAGTCCACGGGTAGCCAAGATAGGGAAGAAACCAACTATTGTAATAAAACCCCATAGCGCCAATTCGTTACAGCACAGTGATTTAAGATTGAATTTCAATCCTCCAATGAAGCTGTAACCAATCCCAAAACACTGAAGTCAAGCTCCTTGACTGGTTGACCTACATGATATTACAAACAGGTGGAATGAAAGTGCTTATAATGGAATTTAAGACTCCTTGGTTATTTTATTTAAATGCCAGCACATGTACAGCAAAAGACAGGGTAAGAGATGGTTATAGGTTAAAGATCTTCAAAGATTTCTATCCTATTATAAATGATACAGTTCATGTGAAAAGATACTAGAAAAAGAAGGAAATCAAGTTAAGATATGTCTTCTTTGTTGTTATAATGAGTTATACCTCCCATAGCTTTAAACCCTTTTATCTGTTGTACCATAGGTTTCACATCCTTAAATCATAGCTTCTTTTAATCATTAATCATTTATTTGCATGTGTGCACATTCTAACACATAAGCTTCCTCAGTCACTACTTAAGGAATGAAGAGGCAAAGCAGGAAACCAACACTGGTGAGAACCTGAAATGTTTACTATTACTTCGAAGCAGTAAGGCGTAGAGGAGGTAACTGGTGATGATGGTGGTGATGCTGCCAGCCCTAGATATGTCCTAGATTCTTGGTGGCGGTACCCAGGCAAACAAACAAACACAAAAAAACAGGAAAGAAAAAAAAAAAAGAAAGAAAATGCTTACTTCAGGATCAGTACACAAAACTTCCCCAAAACACGAAACCCAAAACATGAACAGACGGGCAGGTTGTGAGTGTGCAAAGACAGCGGCTGAGGGAAGGGTACTCAGTTTGCAATAGCTGAGTTAAACTGAAATTCCTTTGAGGTATATAAAACAGTTTTTAGAGCTGTTGGAAGATGAACAGAGAATGAGTCATACTCCTTTTGGCCAAAGAACAAACCCCTAGTCTTATAAAATACATCAAGGAGCTTTTAATGTCCTATAAACCCTTGGGTTTTAGTGTATTCTCCTGAAGAAGGCACAAATTAAACCAGATAGAGCTCTATTTACATGACTAACGAAGATATGTGTTCAGAATCAGTAGAAGTCTAACAGAGGTCAGTTCATTCAAGGTCTGAGTTTAACTGATTCAAATTGTTTGATATGAGCTCTGGCATACAACATCAACTGGCACAGAACTGCTCACGACGAGTCTAGTGAAACATATGGCTTCCCACAGGATGGTGAATCTTCTGCTACTGTTAAGGTTTGCAGTTCCAAAGAGACTGTATATTCCATCTTAAATGACTAAGCTCTCTTTGGAGACAAAATGAAGAATTAAACCAGGCAGCAAACTAATAAAAATCATGTCCTCCTTGTTATCCCTATCTGAGCCACTGAATAGAGGCTATTCCTGCAGCACTGAGGAGTTCTTAGTCCTGCATGAATAACTTTCCTTTTCTTTCCCAGAAACTTCTCTCCAGGGCCTCTCTCGAGCTCCAGCTATGCAGAAGTAGATTGGAGCCACTTAGGTTCTCCAGATGCGCAAGAGAAAGATGAGCAGGTTAGTGCTCAGAACTCAAAAGACACTTCTAAAGATTTCAGTGTCTGCACTGTCGTTCATTCTTTTGGTATTAACTGCCAAGTTCAAGCACACCAGAAGCAATATGGATTCTTTGACCATAATCCAACATAAATTAGAAAACTCTTTGACACTAGATATTTTCATGTTGCCACAGAAGAGAGACAAAAGTTCTTCCTCTTACAGCACAGCAACACTAATTGTCAACTTCATGAATTACCTAGTCAAGAGAAGATGTAGTAAGGAAGTAGCAGAAGATGCACCCCCTACTTTTACATATAGAAGAGGTCGTTGCCTTTCTTTTCTTCGATTAGAAGAAAAGAAAAGCAGCAAGTTCACCTGAGTCTTTTTAATAGCTTTCTTTATCACTTTTGCCTTTATCAACTTTTTATTGCCTTTCTTCTTCCTCCAGAGATCTGTCTCACCTTCACAGGCAGCCCAGCTCACCCCTTTGAAATAATACTGCACTCCAGCTCACACCAGAAAAGAACAAGTCAAATGAGTTTGGCCATGACATTATAACTGACCAAGTAAATTTACAGTTGTTAAAAAGGGAAACAGAAGTAACTGGACCTAAGGCAGCAGCATTCAGAGCAGCTGCCCAGGTCCGTTCTTTGAAAAATAACAAGCATGAACCTGCTCTTTGTTCATTTTTTTGTATCATCAGGAATATTTAATGCTTCCAGCAGTTTAGCCTGCCATTTGCTGAAACCCTGTAAACTCTCAAAAGCAGGATTTGGACTGGTTTATATCAAATTGTGTCTCTTAATCTTTAAGGATGCAGGCAACAGGCTGCATGTGAGACCAATGATTCTTTGTGGCATGTCCTTTGCACTATATATATATATATAAACATATATACACATTTCCTGTTTACAAGTACCATCTTTAAATATAAAATATCTGATGTTGCAGCTTGAACACATATATAACATCCCAAGGGCATCCTCATATCAGCTGCTATCAACAAAAGTAGGACTACTATTTTTTTTTTCTTTAATCTCTTCTACTGACTGAAAGAAAAGGATAGGACTGATAGCAACATGAAAAATTAATTTGACTAATTATTTTTTCTAAAATTTATTACCAAAGTTTATCATACAAACACCTTCCTATAGGGAAAGGCTATAGGAAAATATAGGGCTATATTTTAATACAGCTTTCTGCAAATGCTTCTGCGAGGAAAAGAAAGATAAAGGTGAGAAAGAGTACTAATTTCACTGAAATATGAATTATAGGTTTACTGGAGAATTGGTAAGTGAAAGGTATGGTGTTAATGACCAAATTAGTGTCTGTGTCTGAGATTCTACTCCAATTACTTTACTACTTTAGACATTAGAATGCTAAAGAGCACTTAAAGTGATTATAAAAAGCAGTGCTTTACAGAATTTTTCTATAATGACACTCCGTGTGCCAAAACAATATATTCCCCACCATAAGTTGGGAAAGTAAACATAATTACTTACGAAGAGAACCAATTTCCTCCAAATAGGAAGTGGGATGTATCTAGTATATAGATATGCTAAAAAGGCATATGGTTCATATGGCCATATAAGACCACTCCTATTGAAAACAATGGGAGGCCTGATGTATTCTCAAACATAACGAGAATTAGAGGTGGGGAGCAAAGCAGCAATACCCTACTGCTCTTTGACAAGTCCTGCTCTTTGCTATATATTCTAAGACTGGCTGTTCTCTTATAGAAATAAAAGCCTAAATTCCCATTCATTTCTGTGATTTTGTGGCATCCTTACTGAATGGAGAACACAATTCTAAAAGTATATATAAATGAGGTAAATGGTTTCCTAGAAAGTCATTGATAGGAACATGGTACACTTTGGACCACTAAGTATCACACTGAACTAGGTCCTAAGTAAAGAGTGTCCTGCTACGAGGACGGCATCTTGTGTTGAGTGTGGGACTCTGCTAAAGTTGACTCTTTCTGGAAAACGTTGCAGGATTGACTGATAGAGATACAGTGACTAAGAGACGCCTTTGAGGTCATCTAATTCTCTCTGCTGATATCAAAAGCAACTTGTTTTACTTTAAGAATTTTTTAGCTTATATTTAAACTAGCTTGTTCCTACTGTGCTTTCTGGAATATCATTCCAAAATGATATATTTTTCAAATAGTGATACACTGCATCTGCTTTGGCTTGAATTCATGGTTCTTGATCATTTTTGAAAAGAACTCTTCTAGCTGCCCAGATAATTCTTACTTGTATCTTTCCCTGGCATTTTTCATTAAATATCAAATAAAAATATGTTGATATTTGTTGGTGCTACCTGATAACCCATAGTTCATAAAAGAGAGAGGGCTGAATTACAACCTGACTAAACACTAGCACTTAGGAATAGTGCCCTCTTAGGGCCACTAAATACCTTTTAGGGGTATTTTGAGAACACCGTATATAAACAGGGTATATAAAAAGAGACGCAAAAGTCAAATATGTGGCATATTTGGAACTGTTTCATAAAATAAGTATAAATGTTTTGATTGTTTAATCTTAATTTTTCTAGCCTACATTTAACAGATTTTAATTCATCTCTCAGTGACTTCCTTTTGTTTTGTTATTTCCATGTAATCCTCCTACTCTGCTTTTTCTACCTTGAATGACCTCTCATAGACAATAACTACTGATTTATCAGTGGGACTGTGATGTTTCTAGATAGTTTAACTGGCCTCTTCCCCGCAAGCCACAGATGTAGCAATTATCTCCCTTTACCTTCACAATTCCAGCTGCTCTCCGTTAGTTACATTGCTGGTATTTCAGTACAGAGTAAGTTAGTTAGATAGCTAGTGAGTGAGGGGAGCTCTTAATTTATCTCAATATTCCATTTATCCCATCAACCAAATCTCAACCAGCAGCTCTTTTGTCCATTTCTAAGCTCAGCTAGCAAACAGAAATAACAAAATTTGTCAGATTGGAACATCACAAAAATAGCTAAGGAAAGCAGGGAGCCTACCAAAACTTCATGAAACACACCAACACTGTCCAAAAGCTTGAAGTAAGCACACCTAAATACCACATGCCAACAGGCAGACAGAGAGACTGTTCTGAGGACTGGCAATACGATAGATGCCGTGGGACAAGGGTATAGACCTCAAACATTTGCAGAATTCCCCAAATCAGCGCATCACCAGAAGGGGGTGTCCGTGTAAACACTACTCACACCATGCTCCTCTATACCTGAGATAAGAATGCAAGAGCCTTAATTAGAAGTAGCTGTAAAACATTTTACTTCTCTGCAGCCTTTTTTCTAAGCTGGAAAGAAAGAGCATTGTACAGATAATCTGCATTGCACAGGCCATTTATGGATAGCAAACAATAGCAGAGCCAGGGTTCTATGTAAAAGATACCGCACAGTCACCTTCAGACATGATCCTTACTGTGACAGATGCTGTGCAAACACTTGGATACCATCTGAAACTGTACAAACTGCTCCACAGAAACACAAAGAGATGAGATGGCTTTACAGAAAACTAGTGTCAAAGTCACTGCATAGATCCTACTTGAGGGCTAGAAGGGCAAGTGTGTCTGTTCATAGATGGCAGCAATTTCAAAGCCCCCTGAAAGCACATGTGTACTTTGCCATGCACATGGTAAAGCTGACGGATATTTTCAGCACCCCGCAGTACCCTCATTTCTAATGAGTTCAGAATGTGGGCTATTCCAGTAGCTGTGAAAAGCGGTAGCTTTGTGCAGATACAAGAGGCTCCAAGGTATTTTTCTCTCATCAAAGCATGTCATTATTATTACTGTGGCAGAGCTGATAGGCCTAAATCAGGATCAAAGCTATGAACTTGAGCTAGTTAGTATTTCATATGGGGAAAAGGGGACAAATCAACTTTTTCTTTCAAATAAGAAGCTAGGAATAATTTTTAGCAAAAGCCTAGAAAAACTAAGGGAAGTCATGTCAGGGCCAGAATCTGATCTCCTCATTCTCAGGAGCAACAACAGTGAAGTTAATGAGGTTCAGACACATATATGTGCTATAGGATCACATAAATGAATGGTAAGAGTGCTAAAAGGGAAGAACATGCCAAGCTCACTCCTAAGAGGTAAACATAGCAAAAGAAGATCTTTTTGATAATCTCACTAGTTCATCACAGTCTTTTGCATTTTTTTTTCCCTATAAAATCATGATGTTAGGTTAACTGAAATGAATGTCAGGTGAATCAGAATCTGATTGAAGATACTTGCAGTGAAGAAATATGCAAGACCAACCAATCAAATGATCAGTGAATTAAACATAAGAATTGAGAAGTAAATGTACCTAAAGGATCTCTAGAAGTAGGAAGTATTGCTGGCTACATAGATTAAAAATAAATACACTTGGGAGAGCTACCAGAAATGTCTAGTATTCACTATACCAGAAGGCTACTATTGGGACCTTAGACTACAATGGGACTTTGGGATGATATCACCTAAAGATATTTACTGTGCTTGACTGTTGAATTTCCTTATAGAATCACAGAATGCTTAAGGTTGGAAGGAACCTCTAGAAACCATCTAGTCCAACCCCCCTGCACACGCAGGGTCACCTAGAGCACGGGGCTCAGGGCTGCGGCCAAGCGGGTTTGGAAGATCTCCAGAGAAGGAGACTCCACAGCCTCTCTGGGCAGCCTGTGCCAGGGCTCTGGCACCCTCACTGGCAAGAAATTTTTTCATGTTAATAATTGCACTGCAGGTTAAATACAGTTTTAGAAAATATTCTGACCAGTTCAACAGGTGGAAGGCTGGAGATAGTATATATACCAAAATATGTCGTGTTAATAAACTTTAGTACTACAACACTTTCAAGAACTGGCATCATTTATGCGATAGCAGATTTTGGTCACTCTGGTTCAGTAATCTGTTGCCTGATGGAAGGACGGCTGTGGTCTTCAAATTATTGTTTGATTTGATTTAATTTCAGGATTCAGAAGAAAAAAAAAAAGGAGATTCCAAATGTATTTGAAAAGTAATACTATCAATCACGGAATCACAGAATGGTTGAGGTTGGAAAGGACCTCTAGAGATCATCTAGTCCAACCCCTCTGCTCAAGCAGGGGCACCGAAAGCACATGAGAGGTGATGAGAAAAAATATGACTACCAAATAGGTAAGTTTCATTTTTAGTGTAATATTTGTTTGAAGGTCTTATTGGTATGAAAGTCATTCTTAAAATCTAGCAGAAAGAATCTTTGAAAGGACTGACTTGATAAGTATGCTGTTTGCCTCCCTTTCTTATTCACGTTTAATCCACCAAAAATAGCTGGATTAGTACAAATGCAAAGGGAAGCCTTTAATCCCAAGAAAAAGACCTGCTGCAGACCTTCTGACTCATTTAATTTTACTGTGCAAGTTCAGAAAAAGAAAAATGTTAGGAAAATATACAATGCTAGCTATCACTATGAATACAAACTACGATGTTACGTGGTTGTATGTTTAGACATCAAGTGGGTTTCAGTCACTGTTGGGATATTTACTCCGGCTTCATCTCCCTGGTGAGAGACACCTGTTTCCAGCAGGGATAATCAGTAAGTAAGTAAGTAAGTAATCAGTCAGTGACACAGAGTTTTCGGACTCCAGGGAAGGTACACTGTAATCTCTATTGTTATCACTGCTGGAATAGGCATAAAGACAAGGCGCTGTCATCGAACTCAGTTTATCTGATGCCACGTCAAGAAATGATAAACATTTATTATCTTGTAGGAGCTCCTGAAAATCCACTGTCAGAAGAGAAGCCTCTTTAATCCAGAGATTCAATAGATGGAGGTAATATGCAGAAGGCTGATACAAGGATAAACCTGCAATAGTTCTCTATATGAGGCATCCCAGCATATACCTGTTCTTTCATCCTTTATCACATTAGAGTTGGAGAGGCTTCAAGTATGTTTACTCTTGCTTCCTCCTGAGAGGTCATGTCACTTTTCTTAATCTGCTATAATTATCTCTTACTTTTATTCTCTGCATGCTCCCACTTCATTTTTGGAACATGCTGCCCACTATATTTGCAGTTTTTCCTTTTATCACTTTTGGACCAGCTTACCTCCTATAGGTATCCAACCTTTATCTTCAAAGCACAGTCTTCTGTAAACTCTTAATGGCAATGATTGTTTTGATTCCATGTCACCTGGGTGTGTGCTAGTGAACTAGGTGTTCTAGGTAATGTTCAAAAAGGTGACCAACAGATTATTTAGTCAGAAGTATGTTATTAAAATTAAATTTATACCTTACAAAGCCTTTATGTTTGGTCTTACTTAGGTGTTGATGTTTACCTGTTCTGCTCTAGGAGCTATTTTGCGAAGAAGCAGCAATGATTAATTGTAATTGACAAATGATATATTTAATGAAATGTTCTGCTTTCCCTGAAGAACCAAAGTAAACCACTGGTCAGTGGAAAGATGCAGTTTACATTGCTCCTTGTGCTTTCTTTGCATTCTGCCACCTCTCCTTTCCTATCTCATGCTGAGAGCTTAATAGTCTACACGGGTGATAAAAGGGATTTTTCTTATTGTAATTCTTTGGTCAAATGAGTTAATAGCAATTTGTGGTTATTTTACTTTTTCATGAATCTCTTAACTGTTAGAATCTGCAAAAGTTCCCTGTATTTTGTCTTCTTATACCCTCCTCCTAAAAATATGACCACTGTTGGAGACAGGGAAGTGAATTACTCACTATGTGCTGATCCAGTATGGCCACTCTTATGTGTTTTAAATGATCTTGAATTCCTCCGAATAGTTTATTGTAATTTATTACTGCTTTCAAGGCTATTGCAACTCAGTGAGATGAATGAAGTATGAATCTTTTTCTCCAATTTATGACTACCTCCAGAACACAGTAGGAAGTTCTGCTATCACCACTTTCATTCTCTACCCTAAAACTCATTGTATTTTCTTTATTATAGTGTGTCCTTCTATAAAAGGCAGGAAACTGCTGTTACAAGTGAAAAACCTTTTACCTTCAAACGAAAGCCTAGAAATGCAAAAAATATTTATCCAGAAAACAGACAGCTTTCACTTCACCAGTAGACACTTGCAAGGCCTTTTATTATACTTTCTTCTTTCAAATTCTAATACAAGATACATAAGCATTGATTGCAGTTTTATTACTAATACTATTCTTTGTGATGTTCAAAATGTGTCAGGGGTTTTATCAGAACTTGTAAGATAAGAACTTATCTTATTCTTTCCAGTTTCCTTACCACTTTTCAAAGGGGAAAGGAAATATTGTCTATCCTACAGCAAGCACCTTTTTAACCAGGTAAGATACCCATCTTCTTTTTATCTTCCTCCACTGCCATAGCAAATTCTTCTCTTCAGGTGAAGAATGGGTAGCAATCTGAGGCAGGGATAATATAAAAGACATATGTATCCTCAAGTATACCTTTAAACTTATCTCTATTCTGACTCCATAATCATCCAACTTACGGTATATATTCCCTAAATGTTAATTCAGTTCCTACTTCATATAAATTCAGTTCATGCTTCTGAATATACCCTAAAGTGCCCTGTGGTTCAAAAAATGTGCTTGTTCAGATAAGCTCTTTGTATTATCCACAAGAAGGGATTTAGAGCTATAAAGATGCCTCCAAGCTCAGCTGTAAATTAAAGCAGTCTCTTTGTACTAAAGCCTGGAGCTGCTACATGGCTTCAGGAACCTACATGGAACCATCACCTTTCTGACTTCCTTTTCTCTTCACATACCATGTTGCTGTCCCTTTTAAGCATCTCTTGGGGAACAAAGCTCATCTTTGAGTGTATTTTTACTGAGGATTTAGTCTTATTACACAAAAATAGGATTACAACAGACAGCTAAGATTTTAATCAAAAAAGTCAATGAAAAATGCTGAGTATGTCTGCTGGGAACACTAGCTCACAAGCATATTTTTTTACTGTTTGCAAAGTATATGCAACTAGATAATGTTGCTGCATTATATTCCAGCCATGTTCAGCCTTCAGTTCCATTTTTCTATGGTATTATAAATTATCATCTTGCATTTCCCTTCCAAAGCTTGTTAGGGGTCTTATAGGGAATAGAAGCTAGGGAAATAGTAATATGTTACTTATCAGAACAGAGCTGGAAACAGAATAGTTCTTTGATTTATAATTTAACTTTTCCTTATGATATAGTCCAAAGTATCCAAATCTAGTTTTTCTGATTAAGGTTTCTCTGGTTAAAACTTTTTCTCATTTCTTTTTTAAAACAAAGTACAGGCTTATAATAGGCCAATTCTCCCCATAAATTTGTGTCTGATTTGTTTGAGAAGGCTGGAATCAGACATAAAAGCAAGTCATATCTGTGCATGCAAATATCGAAACACACACGGTCTTAGGAGCTAGTTCATAAACATATCTATATCTCTATTTAAAAATTTATTCTGTGTCCCTAATTCTTTGGATTATGTATATTTATAAATAACTCTATAATGCTTATTACGACAGTCTGGCCGAATCACACATACAGCACGCCTAGATTCAGAATTGTTATAATTCCTGCACAAGGGGAACTGAAGTAATAGAGAAGTAATTTGACCCTAACATTGACATGTGCGACATAGGCAAGCATGGGACTCGGGAGGGCGCAGCCCACAGAAGAGCAGTTTGCTCTGGGGTGTTCCCGGGAGGTAACAAACCCCAGGGGCATCACAGGAGGAGCCACAGGCTGCTCCTGCCAGGCCCTCAGACTGACGAGCCAAAGCACAAGAACTCTCTGACCACGTCCCGTGCAGATGCTGTGCTTGAGGGCAACCCAAAAGGAACAATTTTGATCTTCAGGCAACACTAGAAGCAAGCAAGCAGGCAGCACAGAGTTGTTTCTTTCAATGCTCTTCTCTCCTACCTTCGTGTTCCCTTCATGTCAGCCATTTCATCAAACATAAGCTCAACTACTGTCATGTCACATCACTGTCATTACAATAGTACTGTTGCAAACTCTAATACTTAAGCACTGACACAATGAAGTAACACAATTTAATTTCTTTTTCCATAGGAATAAATACTCATGAAAGAGAACAACTATAACATTCATCAAAAAGAAAACTTTCTGATTTGGGGGTGAGCAGCTATACCCCTGCTAAAAGTAGAAAAGGGATAATTATCCACATTCACTCGCCTAGTAAAATCCCCCACAGGACTCAGAAAAAAATACTAAATTTAGACTGAACTTTGATATGGATATCTGTCTAGAAGGTTCTGAGTAAAAGGTGCTGGCGTGAGCTGTTTGGAATAAGAAATAAATATCACACAGCTCACATTTCAATAGCTAAGCCCCAAGCTCCTTGGCAGAACTAGCCAAAACTTTCCAGGAAATCCAATATAAAAATAGACTTTTGTTAGTGAAAAAAGCATTCTATAGGTGATTCAGGGTTGCATATTTGATTGCATGCTTCCATGGCGATCCATATTTCATTTACCCTGCAATGGTTAGGATAATCAGTAAGAATTGTCCAGAGTCATACACACCAAAATTCTTAAATCATCTTATATAAAATGCAATTCTGTAGGTATCTGCTAATTTTCTTTCTTCAACATATTTTAGTTTGTGTGTTTGCTTTTATTTTATATGTACATGCTTTTGAAACACTGTATAAATTGCATATTCACTCATATTTGATAAAGTTCAATATCATCTCACTGAAGGAAGTTCTGTGTTGAAACTCATATTAGAAATAAAAGTTTATTCTGAAATTAAGGAACTTTATATGATCTCTCTCTTCCAAAGGGAAAGTTATCTTTCAGTGATTAAATTAGGATGTAGCATTAACTCTCCAACTGATTCTAATTGCTGTGTAACTTTCCCCAAGGAGGTTTTATCTGAATGACCAAAATATTGCAATTAGTGTCACATTACAAAATAAAGTTTTTTTTGGCCAAAAGTATGCCAAACATAATAAGTTTTTTTCCCAGATTTGCCTGTTTTAAAAGTTACTCTTTCTGTATTATTAAGACAATATTAGGACAAGAAAAAATCTTGGTTCAGACTCAGGTTGCTAAAACAAACAAGCAAACAAACAAACAAAAAAAAACCAGAACAATCCCAATCTAATCCTTACAGAATTCTAAAATTGGGTTGCAGGAAAGAATCCTTTACTTTCATTATTTACCACATCCCTGCTTCTGCATCTCCTGCAAATCTTAGAAATTAGGCTTTTGTGTTTTCTATTTGATCATTGTTTGAATGTTGAGTAGCACAGGTCCCAAAACACCTACACAGCAGTCAGGAGTACAGGCTTTAAAAATAGTATTCTTGAAACAAGCCCTGAGCAAACAGGTATATTTTGAGAAATAGTGTTAATCAGCATTTAGACCAATTAACCTATGTAACATTTGTAACACTTTAATTTCTTGCTCAAAATATCATTAAGGTACCAAATGCAACTATTACTAATTTACTTATGAGCCGTCTTAAAATATCACATAACATTAGCTCTCTTCTGGAATTTCTGTGCTACTCCAAAATGTGAACATAAGCAACATCCAATCCTCAGAGAATTCCTTGGCTAATTCTTTCCAAACTCATGAATATATCTGAAGATACATGGACATAAACATCTCAACATGTCTATCACTTTAATACTTACTGCTAGATATTCTCTCAAATTATGGCAGGAGTGAAAAAAGTTTTATCATCATCACCACTTCAAACACATCTATCATCTCGTCGTTGGATTGACTGACCTCTTCTGTCACTTCTACTTTTAAGCAATTTGACAATTCTATCACTAGTCAAGATACCCACACTGTTGTTAACATTCTTTTCACTCCAAGTACATATTCATCATCATTTTTCTGTGCCTATTTCCACTTCCACAGCTTTATTCCTAGTGCATTTTTGATGATTTTACCAATTTACGTGACAGTTCTAGTTTCAGATTTATATTCCTTAATTCTGATATCCCTTTCTCCTGATGTATCTGAACTCTCTTTTCAAGGATGTATCCTTAAATGCTAACAGCAGATTTAATATTTTCTGCATTAGCCTGAAGTTAAACAAAATGGGTTGCGTCTCATTAAATTATCTTCATTTCCTAGCTTTATGAAAAATTAAAGGGAAAAGAAATTCTTTCTCGAGGCACAAGCTGTTTGTTCTGTGGTTTACCTGAGATCCCAACAAACTGTATAATGTAGCCACTACATAGTTGATATTTTTATGTGGTGCACACGTACAAAAAGGATGAAAAAGAAAACTTCTGGTCGTTTCTAGACCCAGAGTCTTGTTCATTGCAGTCTAGTTGATCCAAACTGCTTTAAGCCAGCAATAATTCTGGTCTTATATTTTCTTATGGACCTCATGACATAGCCACAGGAAAAAACTACAGCTACTTCAAAATCTCTGTGGAGTACAGTTATGTGAAAGGATAGACAGGGTGAATAGCTGCTGTTAAGAAAAGCATTTAAAACAATGAGATGTAAAATGACAGGTTTCAAGGCCATATTTCCAAATGTTCCTTTTTTATTTATTTTTTTTTTTTGCTATTATTTCCTTGAAAATACCTTAAAATGTCAAAAGATATTTACTAAGTGAGTATCTGAATCAAGAGACCCATTTTTTAGAAAGGGAACAAATGATTTGAAAGAAATATGCTACAGTCAAGGGTCTGCATTTCAGGGGTAATTTTTCTTCACCTTAAATTAATTATGAAAAAGTTACAGGACTTTGCATTTGTAAAAGAATCATATGCAAATGAGTCAGTCCTGTCACTGTGTTATAAGTGAAATCAAGGCCAGTGATGACATCAAGGTAAATCATTTAATTCAGAGACCCAGACAGTGCAAAGGTCTGCATTCAGACATAGCTCACTTCATCATGAGGCTGAAAATCCTATTTATTCAAAGGTTAAAACGTAGTGTATTTCAGTTAGTGGAAGAGTTTATTCTGTAGAAAGATATTGCATAAGCAATGAAAAATTTTATTACAGCAGGCCCCACTACTAACTAACTGTATGATAATTTGTTTGTACTCACCAAATTCATATTCAATCCACTGGCTTTCAAATGGGATAATTATGGTTAAAAATAAACAAGCAAAACGTTTCTTTCATAATTTCCTTTCATGCACATAAGAAAGTTCTTTCAGCTGGGAAGAGCGAAACTTCAGAGTAGAGCAAGCAGTAATTCAACCAATATGAACTAAAAGTCCTCTGCCCACTCCTAAGTCAATACTTCCCTTAACAACTTCTCATGTGTAGAAATAAGTATGTGGAGTGATGATGAAGATGATGAAGAAAAGGATAACTACAGACACTGCACAGGATCCTTCTGGAAAATGAAATCTGCATTTGGTATTCACTACACAAGTGTTGTGAGTTTTTGGGTTGTGTTCCTTTGTTTCCTCAGTGTTTGCTCATGCTAACTTTCGCATCTCTGTAATTCACATGTAAGATTACTTTTTTCAATAAGTAACTTTTAAAATAACCAACATTCATTATGAGCATCTGTGGCATAATTCTCAACATACCACTCGTCATTAAGAGCCAATTCTATTTTTCAGCTTGTAGCCAGAATTACAAAGCTGGTGCTGGTTGAAGAAATTAATACGGGCTCGTTTCTCATGTAATGGTCTCAGTGAAGGTTGAGATGACAAGGTAAAAAACACTATTGTGTAGGCTCTGACTTCAGAGAACTTTAAGTGTATATTAATCCTGATGTGCAATTAATGTATTTTTAATAAGATGGTATACACTGTTGGCTTGAACAGCTGTTAAATCTGAGTACGGTGTGCGTCCTCTAGGGACCTGTCTTCATTTTCAAAATGTCAAGATGTGCTTGGGAACAAGCACAGAGCATTCAGAGCTTCGTATAGAATGGGAAAAAATGCTCTTTGGAATAAAAGAGTATAAATATCACAGTTGTTAAGCTGAAAGCCTCTAAAAGGAAAGCAAAACAACCTGAAAATCCTCAAGGCCTATTTTGGCAAGCTGTGGAAATGCCGCATGTTACAGGGAGATTTTATACCGCTACAATTACCTAATGCTCCATGGGTTAACTAGAATCTTCAGCGGTAAAAACAACAAAACCACAGAAGTTGAAGGTTAATTGAAGGTTAATCATGGTATTTTTTTGGTCCTGCTTCTTAAATGACTCCTACTGGGTCACATGCTTTCAAGAAATTAGTAAGCCCTATTATGCCAGTGTTATTACTGAATTACTTCTTCGGTCAATCAATAACTAACTCAAAACTGAATCAAATGGGGGTAAGAATCCAGAAAGGAAACGTCTCTTAACTGACACCAGAAATTTTGAAACAAGTTACTAGTACAGTAGGTATGTTTCCATGCAAAATTCCAAAAGGGTTTTGGATCTCCCTGTAATGTTTCAAGGATAAAAATATCCTATGAACACAAACTCTTAACTGCATTGAGTTCTTAGCACCTTATCTTTCCATAGTGCACATGGAAAAATCACTGAATATTATTCATATTGAGATTGACTATCATATACAATAGAGGATGTTTTCAGCCTTTGTGACATTATAGTATTGTATAAATACATTTAGTATTTATATACAATATAGTATTGTATAAATACAGGCATTTTCTACACATATAGTTTAGAATCAATGGTTCTTAAGTGTTCCAGTAACAAGAGTAAGCTTTACTCACCCCACTCCACGAACATGAGAACACGATCAGGCAGACAACATCTATGAGCTATATTTTTACTTGAATTTCATATGTGTACAAGGAGATAAAAATGGCTTTGGGAGCTGCTGAGTCCAACCACACCACTAGCAAGAGAGGACTTGCATCCTATGGATCCTAAGGAGTGAGTGATGTGAAAGACTTAAAGCTAAAGAAAGCAGATGAGCAAGTGTGCATTCATGCTAGGTTTCCTATGCTGCTGTTTTGTAGTTCAATACAGACAGAGCTGAGCAGCTGCTGCTGATGCCCTAAGAGCAAGAGGAAGCAGGTAAGCACTCTCGTGAATCGTGGTCGGGAGCATGATGCCTTCCAGGGCTGTCTGTAGGTGGATGCATTTTACACACATTGTTTGCTCAAGACGGTGCTTAAAAAACACAGTTTACCTGAGGTAATCCTGAAGTGCACGAGCAGTCAGATTTGAAATCAAACAAGGCTTCCTGTCCCATAGTCCTGTTAGTTTCGGCTTTCAGAGCCGTTCTGTGCCTATGTTAGTGAAGGCGGCGGGTCCTCTTCTTCAGACTAAGATATTAGCTGAAGGCGTAGGTTGTTTCTGGAGTACTAATGGAAGATAAAATGAAGTGTGCATGTGTGATTGTTGCCAGAGAAAAGGAAGGAATGGAGTAAGCCTCTGATTTCCATGTGTGAGTCTGGAGATGGGACAAAATATAAAGTTCAATCTTATTTCTGGAAAATTATTTAAATAATTTTTTCTTTCTTTCTTTCCTTCTTTTTGAAACACCATAAGATTTTCCATAAATTTGCTCCCCTGTTCCTTCCAAGATGGAAGCTGTTCTTGCTCCCCAGCTCCGTATCAACTAACACTCTGAAAAGACACTCTGAAATCTCCTGTTTTCAAAGGAAACTCCCTAGACTTCTGCGGGAATCTCTCCAAACTGACTCATTCTAAAGTTGTTCATTTTTGTTTTAGCAGCCTCAGAAAACTTCCAAACAGTCTTTGAAAACCCAAATTCTGATGGCATCTACATAATAACGGGCAGTTAAACCAAAAGCTGTAGTTGGATGTGTATGTATAGAATGTCTTATGCCTCTTTGAAATGCCTGTGATAAAAAAAAAAAAAGTGGGAGGGTTTAAATATATATAAATTTCTATCTGTAAAAACATAGATCAGTAGCTGAAAACTGTAGGGAGGAAGGCATATGGTGGCCAGCGATAGAACAAGAGGAAACGGCCACAAACTGAAGCACCAAAAGTTCCACAGGAATTTAAGGAAAAATTTCTTGCCAATGCGGGTGCCAGAGCCCTGGCACAGGCTGCCCAGAGAGGCTGTGGAGTCTCCTTCTCTGGAGATCTTCCAAACCCGCTTGGCCGCAGCCCTGAGCCCCGTGCTCTAGGTGACCCTGCGTGTGCAGGGGGGTTGCACTAGATGATCTCTAAAGGCCCCTTCCAACCTTAAGCATTCTGTGATTCTATAGGTAAGCCATGGAGATTTCTTTTATAAACTTTAATGTACGTTTTCCTTTGGAGATTACGAGACTCTTGCCTATTTAGACTCTATTTAGAGAACTGCACAACTTTAGAAAGAAAGGTTTGTAAGCAAAACTGGAGTCACAGAAACAAGCTAAAATAAATGAGAACTGCTGGTCTGAGATTTATATATGGCCAGATGTACGAGGCATTAAAACTTAACACTCTTCTAGGGCCCAGAGATATCAGGCTCATTTGTCTCTTCCAAAAGTGTCACACACTGTACATGTCTTTCTTTAAACACAGCCTACATTTTTAACTTTGGGAAAGCTGAACAGTCAGTCCTCCATTTCCTGCGATTATTTGGTAGTGGTATTAGAAAACAAGTGTGTTTCCACTGCAGCAATGAAAAGGTCACCCTGATTTTCACTCTAACACTGTAGCAAATTTGTAATAACTCCTTGAAATGCAAAGTAGTTAGGCATGCTTAAAACAATGCAAATGAGAAAAGAATTAAATCCCAGGAGACAGATCCTTGCCTGGTGTAAATATCATAGCTCTGTTAAGTTAATTGTGTTATGATAATCCACCACGAATGAGGATTTGCTTCCATGTGTTTCTCTTCCCTTGTAATATAAACAAATCATATCTTATGCATTTCATTTTTTTTAGGGTAATTGCTACTAAAAAAAAACTTTAAAAATATTCTGCTCTTTTGCTAACATTTGATTTAGGGAATTAGATGCTCTAAAGGAAGATACGTGAAGGGTAAAAGGGTAAGATGGGGAGGAAGATTCAGAAACACTCTCTCTTTAGCATCCTTCCTCTTGTTCCCCACAGCTCAAACTTTATTCCTGATCTGTTCAGAGTTATATTTTTGAAAATATTTCTTCCCATCACGGGACAATCTTAGAAAAGACCTCTCTGCCTCATTCTTTGAAACATAAAAAAACTTCATTACTGAGGCTGCTTCCTAAAATTTAGCCTTTCAAGCATAATTAGATTGCCTACACGAGTTCACAGTCTGTCAGAAAATGATATTTTCCCTCTTGCAACTCTGACAATAAATCTTGCATGAACCATGCCTGAGTTAAAATAATATATTTTTCTAGATTCTTTGCTTATTTTATTATCAGTATGTCTCTTTTCCTTTAAATTCTATAGGCATTACATGGAAATTGTCTTGAGAGTGCAACTCCTCAACACAGGCTCTGCTGACAGAGTGGCCGTTTCAACTAATGAGGATTCAAACTGGATTCAACCTCATTTCAATGTCTCAGGGTTGTTATCTTGCAGGCCATCCTGAATGCTAAGTCAAGGAAATTTTATCAGAATAACGCCCAGAAATATGTGCATTGCAATACTAGATAACTGTTTCAAGCCAAAGGAAGTTTCAAAACGTTTGTTTCAGGCTAAGGCAGAAGACATTGCAGCAAAGCATATTATTCAAATGCTGGAGCACTGCTTGCTCTACAGGTACACAATTGATGGGCTTGCTTCCTGTGAAAGCCAATCGCTCCTAGTTATTTACTGAAGGAATCTAAAGGACAGTGCTACTCTATGATCTTAAAACATTTTACATTTGCTGCTTGCTAGATCTTGAATACTGATAGCAAAGTCAAAATGTTCTTGCAAACTCTGTCCTTCATACTGTAGAACAGAAGCAGGATATGAGCATATCCGTACCTGTACTAAAGCACTAGATACAGTACAAAAATGATGTCCTGACTCTGCTCACCATAGCTCAGCAGTAGAAGGCCACAAAGGTGATCATTAAAAAAATAGGTTTGGTGTTTCAGACGTGGTTACTAATGATTTGCTACCTGGGGATGCATTCAGGCATCCTGCAGGATTTCCAGAAGCAACTGTCTGCATGAATTGGAATATACACACCTTTAAAAACATTGTCTCGGGTGGCTTTGCACAGCAACTGCAAATTTCTAGAGGCAATTCCGAAACTTGAGTTTTTGCTAGCTAGGTAACATAATATGGCCAAAAAGGTGAAGATATCCTCGATCTAGACTAGATTTCCCATGTAAAATAAGAATATTAGGATCTGAGGCTGTTTTCCCCTCACCCACGGCACTGTGAAGGTTCAGTGATGTCACCAATTCCATATTTAGCATCCTGGACCCTTCTTAAATCTTTTATTAGGAAGTCTGCCTTGGACCAGAGATCAAAAAAAAGCATTGTGTAATACCATTGTATTATAAACTGTGCTGGTTTGATTAAACTGTGCTGGGTCTTCAATAATTGCAGGATTTAATCAATACATAGAAAATGCCTGGCAAATCTTTTGTGCATTCACTTGTTGGAATCTCATTCCACATACTGATCATGTTTCATATTTATGCACTAGTTGTCAGGGCTTCATCTGTGGTCTGTGGCCCCTTCCCAGATGAAACAATCAGCCCTGGTGCTTTGGCGCTGCTCCCTGGGGAGCTCAAATCCATTCCTCCACAACAAGCCAGTGGGAACAGCTTCTGCATCATTAAATTCCAATTTAACTCTCCAATTTAACCCTTCAAAAGAAGTTATAAATACGTACTGAACAGAAACTTTGTTCTAACCCTCTTTTTAGTGGCAAATTTCATTCCACTGCAATTACTTTTTACTTCATATCTTTAAAACTCTTTGACCAATGGAAACATCATTCCAATCAGAGGCCTCTAGACAATGTTAAACAATTTTTTCTTCCTTTTAAACAATAACTTGATATAAAAGGTCATTTCTTTTTGCAGTTTAATAAAGAATTTAAGACTCTTCCAACTGTAATGAACTTGATATCTTTTCCTATGAGATTAGTGTTTTCATACAAAATGCAAGGTATGCGCAACAAAGTGTAAATATAAAAACAACTCTAAGTTCTTCAACTTTATAACGTTTTAGCTAAACATAGTTAGACTAATTTTACTGACAAACTACAAGAAAACACGTATTAAATTATTCCACTCAGAATGGAAAAGTAATAGATCTTCTTCCCTCACCTCCTAGTAAGGTTTGAAGGACACAGATTCTTTATGTGGATCAATTTTTACTTATATTCAACTTTTTAAATAAATGAAAAATAGGGAGGAATCATTAACATAACAAGAAAAAAAAATCAAAGAATATGGTAAAATCCATAATTCTAGCTGACTGTAGCTGTGTGTTTGCTTTTTTCTCCTCCGCTCCTTTGATTTTTCTGGGTTGACGCATATTCTTTTATGGCATGATTAGAAAGAAATGCTAGCCTGATGAGTCATCACCATATATTGTATGTGTCCCGTGAAACAAGCATTTTTCACAGCCATGATAGCATGGTCTTAAAAAAATGGCTACGCTTTACAAAGATAACATGCTGAAAAATTGCAGATGTCAAAATGTCAGTATAATCAGATGGGACTCGACACAAAGCAGGCATATCACAAATATATCCCATCTACTTGCCTGAGAAGCTTCAGAAAAGATCTTTATTACTACTTCAACAGTAGCTGAAAACCATCTCAGTGCAGACAAATTGTGGGAGCATTTGTGTAGCACTTAAGTTCTGTTTTAGGATCTTAAGTGAGGCTTATTACTAAGGCCTCTCCATTTGGGTTATTTTTATCGAGAATGGGAAACGCTTTTTATAAATCAACATATGGCAGTACAGGCATATCAGAGAGGTTTACAGTGATGAGTCTGACAAGAAAATTATTTCTGAAACACTTGAATAAGGTATTGTGTGTTAAGAATTTGTATTCCTATTTCAGTGGCATAAACATCCAATGCACATATACACAGAAAATGATTAGAAATCATTCTGATGGAGCAGACCAGCAGTCATCCTTGCAATTCACATGGCCTGTTTTGTTTTGCCAAGAATGCCCCTCATGCATACAAACAACGCGATACACTGTGTTCAAGTCTATTCTGAGAACACAGACAAAAACAATATATCTGTATGCAGGTTACTCAATCAGTGTGTGGTTTCCCCTAAATAAATGCAATTCAAAATAAAATTTAAAGTAGCATTTTAAGTTAAGAAAGAAATGTACTAAGCTTCTAGGCTAAAAAAAAATACTATAAATAGACAATGATATAAAAAATCACAACTGTAACACTTTGCATAATAAATCCTACACTTTAGCTTTTGATTTTTATCCTGGATTACTAGAAAAATAAGAGTTATATAATGACCTTACTCATGAGTGTGTTTCTGTGTCTGTCTGCTAACCCTGTTCCCCCTTTCTTTGGCTTATTTCAGCAGGACACACTTTACAGAAGAGCAAGACAGAAGAGCTCAAAAGCGCACGTTTAACTGGGGGCGTTACAAACAAACATCACGTTTGGCAAGACGGCAGCCAGAGCTTACTTGAAAGTTACACCAAAGTCAATTAACCAGAATAAATATCTGCAGAACACTAGAGAGCGCCCATAAAACAACTTACGGCATCTGGAGAAAGTCCATCATGTGCGCAGAGAAAGGCAAAGCAGCTCGGCCAGTTCGGCCTGCAGGAAGCTGCGGTTACAAAATTCAGTCCACTGCCTGAACGTACACCAAATACTGCTGCCTCGGAGGCGAGACCGTCAGAACTGAGCCTGTGTGCAGGGAGGAGCACGCAAGTCCTGCAGATTAAAGACAGGTTTGCGAGCTGAAGCTCTGCCTGGCTCAGGCCCAGGAGATGGTTCCTTCTGAGATGGGCCCTCCTATCCTCTCTGGACCTTACTGAAACAAGGTGGGTGTTTTTACAGGTTTTATACATAAGCGAATACCCCAGTTGGTCTAATGTATAGTCTACATTAAGGTACCTCTATGGCAAAAAGACCAACAGTGGAACTATTCTCCCTCCCATAGGCTAAAAGGTCTTTAGAAAAAATGGTACCTGCCAATGTGTGGACAAAAATTCCATTTTCAACATGCCAGGGTCTTACTGAGAAGAAGTTGGAGAGTCTGGAAAAAGACTGAGCCTGCTCTAAAAAAAACTAAGTGAGAGATATTGTTCATTATGATCATACCACATATCCTGAACAATTATCTCTGAAGATGATTAGAGGATAATGTGTTTATGAGTACTAATATACTGAAATGCACATAATAAAATAAACCTGAATATTGTAACATCAACAGAAGACACATCATTTGACTTACTAACAGCTTTTGTTTAAAGTAATTTAAGCAAATTCAAAATACTATTGCAGTTTTTTTATTCACAAAATTCATATATTTCTAGGAAATGCAAGGCATGCTTCACTTACAGCTGGTAAAGAACTGTTATTAAGAGCTATATTCAGGATTTTACCTCAGTTGTAATGCTTAGTAAGGCTCTTCCCTTTTCTTTCTCCCTCCCCCTTTCATCAGCTTGTACTGCTTATATCTAAACTGCTTATGTCTAAACATGGGCATTTCTGAGTGCCAGGTCATAGAATCACAGAATGCTTAAGGTTGGAAGGGACCTCTAGAGATCATCCAGTCCAACCCCCCTGCACACGCAGGGTCACCTAGAGCACGGGGCTCAGGGCTGCGGCCAAGCGGGTTTGGAAGATCTCCAGAGAAGGAGACTCCACAGCCT
>VZSV01000166.1:457187-475000 GCA_013398735.1 Nothocercus julius | reverse complement strand
CATTGATGAATAAATTGAACAGGACTGGGCCGAGGACTGACCCCTGGGGGACACCGCTAACCACAGGCCTCCAGCTCGACTCCGCGCCACTGATCACCACCCTCTGGTCCCTGCCATCCAGGTCCAGTGCATACTCTGGTTAACATCTAATTCCATGCTGGGCTGAAACCACAGGATGCACCAGCACACCCTGTCTTTCACCTTCTAACTCCCTGCCTCCTCTAGCATGTGCATTTTCCTAGGATGGGAAGAGTCAGAGCAGAGTCCCTGCTGCAGCACACACACTGGTCTGGGACTTTAGCACAACTGCCAACATCAGCACTGCCTGACCTGCAACTAAATTTGAGTGTTTTTTCTGTGGAATTTCTGGACAGACCTAAAATAGTCTGCCTGCAGAGCAGCCCAGAAGTTCTGAATAGTAATCTGCTGAAGACATTAACAGCAGACTCTCCAGCAAGTACATTAGGAACACTGGTAGCATCAGCAGGCTCAGCTGTAAAATTGTGGTAATGTAAAGGCAGTATATTATGAAGGCTATTGATGACTGGAATGTCTATGAAGTCAGTAAAGCAAAGCACAATGGATACCAGTTCCCTGAGAAAGGAAGGAAGGAAACCTGGGCATAGCTTGTGGCTGGATTCTCTAACACCTAGGGAAGTGACAGGTCTCATTGAAATGTCCTTGTCGAGCAATCTCAGCAGAGCTTGTCTCCCCTTTCTCTTAAATATGACCAAAAGATCCAAAACATGTCAACAGGAGTTAAAAAATAATTAAAAGAAAGCTGGATACATGGCAGAGTGTTCTTTGTTGTTGTTGTTTTTCCCAAACATTTAGACTAGAATGTAATTTTACTGCAACATCAGAATAAATTGTGGCTCATTTCTACCCTTGTCACAGACTTTCTATATGACTTCAGGCAGTCACTTAAACTCCACTTAATAAGCAGCCCAAACTCCAGTTACTAAGCAGCCCAGCTACCTCTAAACATCTGGACATTAACTTTTCTGTCTCCCTTATATGTGAAATATGGGTAGCACAATTTCTTTTGCTCCCATCTTTGTCCATCAGTTTAGGCTTGTAAAATGTATCTAGAGAGCACTCAGTACAAGTGATGCCCAAGGGGCTCTGCTGCTACTGAAATATAAATACTGAGTTAAGAAGTTGAAGAAGGAGCTCCAATATATATGTGCTGGTTAAATAGTCTGCTCCAGGGCGAAAATGCAACTCATCTGCTTCAGGCAGTATGACTCTGAAGTTGGAGTGAAAGGAGAAAATGTGCCCTTGTTAAGGACATATACCTTCTGAAGAGTAATCTTCTTCAGAATGTATGCCCTTGGTATGTTGGAATGTGCATATCCATCCAGTAAAGAACCAGTTTTGTGGCATTTGGTAGTGCAGGAAACAGATATATTTGGAGGGAGAAATTTTCTAATATTGAAACTCCCACAATAATCCCTGAATATCTGCTAAAATAATTAGCAGTGAGCAATGGAGTGATGGTAAACACTAGAGTCATTATTTTTTAAATTAGAGTACCACTTAAATGTAAATGTATCAATGGTTACTGTAGCAGTGTAAGGTATAAGAAAAGTGAAGTTACACAAGTAAGTGATCAGCAAGGTATACACCTAGATGATCAGAAGACAAATAAAAGCTTTTTATTGCAGGTGCCTCATCTAAGGTGTTATGACTACCTCTCTCCATTGACCAGAGCAGAGAGTCAAGATCTGGCACCCTTGAATAGCAGTCTAAAATATTCAGCAGTCTTTGTGAGGGCAAACATAACCACAGGTTGCAGTGGGTGCTGGGTCCAAATGCCATATGGAAGTTGATACTACATATGTAGCAGTAGATCCAGGAGCAGTAGTAGAAAGAGCAAAGTTGTTCTTATTGGTCAGAATGGAGACACATCAGGAAAGGTTTAAAAGGGTTTAGATCTCTATTTAAAGTCCAATGTGAGACTCCAAGCTCAGTTCATTATCAGAACTAGCTTCTTCACTCGGAGAAGGAAGGTAAAACCACTGTTCATCGTAAGAGCTTCTTCGCAACAATGGCAAGGGCAGGAGGGTGAGAGCAGAAATGGCTTTTTACAGAAACAGAATGAAAGAAAGTAAAGGGGAAACACAACTGCTTTATAGAGAATAGAGGGGTCAAAGCATCCCTGAGCCTGCTGTGAGTTTTTTGAAATTTTAGTACAAGCAGCTTCAACATGGTTGCTGATCTTTATCTTCAAATGATGATCCAAAGAAGAAAAAATTACTTCTCTGCAACGCCAATTCATAATTGTGCTCTTAACTTAACCAGTGCTCAAACAATGTAACTGACAGGCCTATCATCTATGGCAATTTGTTCTAGACATTAGAAGTTTTTTTTTTTTTTTTAATGTTTATGCCATTAAAGGGACAAAAAAAGAGTCTGGCAGTCAGAGTCTTTCCAGAGGTCATTTAATGCTCGTTCTCTCCCTCTGTCTCTCTTTCTCTCTCTCTCTCCAGTCTTGCTGCTCTCTTGCTGGCATGTGCAACGGGCTGCCTCAAGTCAAGTCTACTTTCTCACAAACATCACCAGGAAAAAGATTTTAATCCACTGACACATTTGGGCCATCTGGGCGAAAAGCAGCAGCACTTTAGCACCAGAAAGGACAAAGAAGTCAGAAGTCCATCTTCTTGATGTTTTCCACAAGAATAAATGCAATTCCAGTTTTGTTGTTCCCTGCTGAGGGAATAATGTAACTTTAACTTCCTGGAACCAAACCAGTGAACATGAGAAGATACCCACAGTAAACTGACCCAAAGTTGAATGTGTTAAAAATATATACAAGATTCAATGCTAAGACTCACCTCTACCCTCCAAAGATAGCCCAAGCTTAAAAATTGCATCAGCATCAGTAAAGAGAAAAAATCAAGAAGAAAAATGCTACATAATCATCTAGTAGGAGGCAAAGCACTCTGACTAACACCACCCTGACTAACACCACCTAGGACCAGTTAGACCTATTAAGATGAAATAAATATTTATCAGTGTAGCCAGAAGGCACGTCTTTGTCCACAGGTTGACTATGTTAACTTGGATACTGCGAACATAAAACTTAGAAATCAGGAAGCTCCTAATGACTTAAGCTGATCCAGGACTGAATTGAAATTGCAGAAATGTGATGTATAGTCTTTGCATAGGTGCATGCAAACTCCTTGGTGAAATTTACTCCTTGGTGATATTCAGATGGGGTTTGAAATCTCATCCATACATGTCTCAATCAGAAAGAGGTATAATGCAGGTATAATGTCTCCTTCTCTTAGCCCAGAAACTTCAGGGAGTTGGAGGAAAAGCTGTAAAACATTTATGGAACATTTATTTACAGCATCCAGGAAGTCAAAGTCATTTTTTGAGATGCATATCCAGGGACAGTTAGACTATGAGATGTAAAAGAGAGAAAAATGCTTAAGTAAAACATCTGAGCTATTTTATAGGACCTCTGCACAATTTATTCACTTCATTTGGTGAGAGATAGAACAAGAGATCTCACAATCACATAGCAAAAGACTCAAATCTTTCAAACTTTGTACTTGGATGATTCTCTAGCAAGGTGTGTGCACTTCTTGGGACTTCTTGGGAGTATGTTCGTTTACATACAGTCTATAACAATTAAGCTTACCAATGATATCTTGACAAGGGATCTGCCTCCTCTAAGCAGTTAAGTCATTTAACATAATTGGCATTTCAGAAGAGAATTTTGAGCACTTCTGCTGTTACATAACATTCTAATAGAAGGTGACTTTCTGTGGAAGAGCTGCAGATAATAAATCACTGGAGCACTAAACAGTCTTGATGGCACATCTGCTTTAACAGTATGCAGTGCCACACGGTGTACTGCAGAATAAACCATTCAGCTGGAAGAGTTTTTCACATCTGTTAAAGGACTTTTGTGCATGTTCACATGAATTCAGATTTCATATGCCAATTTGCATGAAACTGTACATACGGATACAAAATTTTAGGACAAAGTGCAGCTGGAATAGGATGTAGCAAGTTGAAAGAGCCAAGATACACTTCTGCTTTCTCTTCCTATTAGTAGATGAAATCAGCAAAGTAATTAGTATCAGGGGAAACTCTAAGTCAGAATTTAAAAGTATGGCATAATATTCCAAAAATGATATGGAGACAGAGAGGAAAATAAGAAATCTGTAGTCTTCATATTACCCAGGAGTGAAAATGCCAGTCCCATTGAAAATATTTGAGTTCAGTTTGACCTAAATTCAAAAAGTCACCGTTTTATTCCTGAGATCCACTACTGCATTCTTCTATAACCTTGAGCACATCATTTGATGACCTTGTATCTCAGCTGCAGACTACATGGGGACCACTACATGGGGACCACTACACTTTTGTAACTGCACCTTAGCAATATTGTCAGAATATCTGACAACGAGTCCATACGGCTCTCAGACAATATATAGACATTTGAAAGGACTTTGATCCCAAAGACCACTTATGGACAGACTACATACAGACTACGGACAGATCTGATAGCAGATGCAAACCAAACAAATAAAAAGCATGAGGACCTAAGCAGAATCCACGACAAATTACGCGTGTGAAAATAAAACTTTAAAGCAATATACTTGTTATTGCAAATTATGAGGGAATATGTTTTTAATTTATTCACAAGACCATCCTTTATGACATTAAAATCTTCTGAGGCTCTCCCATGCTTAAGTGATTCTCATTAACTTTCAGCATAGAAAGCTCCAGTTTCTCGTGTGTAATGAGTTATGAATTTAACACTCTACTGGTCTAGATAAATAACTAATTTAAGCCATATTAACCATGAAAAACAAAAAAACGGAGTACATGGAATACTTTCTTGTTACCTTCTCATTTTACACAATGACGAAACAAATGAAGTGCACACATGCACAATGTAGTCTGACCTATTGCATATCATCAACCTAAATAATATGGAAAGGGGGTGGAGAAAACCACCAGCACAGGGCTTGTCTTGTTAATGAGTTTGAAGGAAATTGGCCAAAGAATATTCCAGATGGCTAGTTTTTATCTTAACTATCCACAGAGTCATGGTCTGTTTCTGTGAGTGATGCCCCACATTAGTAAATGTTGGTCTTTCTCATCACATAAATCAACAGTTATCTATCTTCCTGATGCCATCAGTCCTCTGATGATGCTTCAACCGTGACAAGAAATAATGAGACATTAATTAAACTGTTAACTTCTCCTGTAGTATTAGCTATAGTAAGAGAGATGGAAAGACGGTTGTTCATAGAGAACGCTGCCAGTACACCGTACCTTGGAGAACAAGTGCTCAGTAGGCAGCCCATCACAGTACAGGATGTACAGAACTTACAGGAATTATCATAGTTTATAAGAAGAGATTCAGCCTGCTGTGGCTATAGCTTATGCATTTTATAAACCAACATATTAAAAGGTGTACATGCTGACAATTTTAGATAAGTTAAAGACAGCCCTGTGGGAATCTGATGCTGTGTTTCCCAACAATAAACTATCAATCAGCTGCAGCTGCCAGTAACACAGGAAATACAACCAAAGCTACTTAGAGACGTCAAATGCTCTGGAAATCACAGGGAGCAACACTAGCTGAGCCTAGAAATGAATGACTTCTGTCCCTTGTAAAGAGAAATACTTGGAAAAAATCATTTATCTTTTTGCCATTTCAAACTCATCACTGAATTATATAAGCTAGTGTATGCAACAGACACTATACCACAAAAATGTTGTTTAATACAAGAATATATAGAACAAAACATCCAGACTACAACCATTTGGAGTGGCTTATGCTGAACTCATCTGGTCATACGTAATTAATGCTCCTGAAAAGCATACTCTGTTTTATCTTCTTTTGGATGGAGCCTAGTTGATGCACTCGAAGGCTTTACCTGACGAAAACCAAAGCTGAGTGAGCAGTGACAATCAGGAGATTTCATTCAGAAGTACACTCCTGATCCAAACTAATCCTAACTCTAATGTAAATGTGCCCACAAATTTTATTTTCTGTGAAACAATAAAGAAGGTAATACATACTTAATCAGAAGCATTGTGTTCCCAGTAAGATTTAACTGGGTCCTAAAAATGGAACCTGAAACTCCAATACTTCAAGTATTAAAATGCTAATTTTCGTCCACACAAGTCCACACAGATTGACTTCAGAGGGATTGCTTCTTGTTGTCATTTCAGTCAAGCATTTTGGGTATGTCTATCCAGTCAGCTGCAGACTCCTCCCTTCATGCTCGGAGCTCAGCTGCCCCAGCATGAAGCCCCCCTGCAAGGCAAATCACATGCTGGTGTGTTTACATGAATTCAGCACTGCAACTGGTTCTTGTTTCACCAGCTTGCCATCGCTGTCTGAACTCATCTGGGCAGACGTGTCCTTCACTGGCAAAGTGGCCATGCTTCCTTGAATGGATGTTTTACGTTCTTACCTTGAGCACAGTTGAGGATCTTCAAGCAAAAAAATCCATCTACTAAGACTAAAAGGATGGGAAGCTTTGGAATGAAGGGCAAGTAATTGACACAGAATAATTTCTACTTCAAAAACTTAATACAACCAGGTCTATTTTTCACACATGCAAAAACACAGTCACTTGCATTTATATTTTTTTCTCTATACCTCTTGGGTTGGAATTCACAATTAGGAATAAAAAACAGGTGAAATAGCCATTTGCTATTTGTAGAAGAGCATCTCAGACAGGGTCTTAGATGAGGCAAAGTCAATTTATCCAAATGCGCCTACAGCTGAAAAATCAAAGGAACATTCTTACTAGAATATCCACTTCTCATAGGGCAGTAAATGTCACTAAGAAAATGAATTGGGTTTTTCCTCTTTGAAAAAGACCTTGAATCAATGCCTTCTTAATTGTGAAATGTATTAAACAGTTTTCATAAATGACATTATTCTCTAATGCCCCTGTCCATTAATGGAGCACATTCATTGTACTTATTAAGATGGTAAAGAGTCATTGCACTGGTGGGAATGAGGGAAAGAAAATTGAAACATTCCCTGCTAAGAAACTAATTTCACTAAAATGATGGGAAGCTAGTGGAACCGAAAATCAGTGAGAATTAGGTCTAGTCATTTGAGTCACATTTTATGGTATCAACAAAGGCTGCTTTGAAGAAAATCATACCGGTCCTTCCACTCTCTCTGTTTTTCCACATAGTACTCCTTATTTCTTCTACTGTTTCTTGCCCTAAAAAGAATCCACATCACAGTCACAGCCTAAAATAAACTTAAGCAATACACTTCTCTGATCTCAGTTATCTTTTTCTGAAGGTAACTGTTTGGGGGAGCTGGGAAATGCACATGATATTCCAAGGGACTGCTCAGCAGGACTTTTCTTCTGTTCAAACCAAGGCCCATTCTAAGAGCTTTTCTACTGACATCAGTATGCTCAAAATCAATTTTAAGACGCACAGGATGCTGCAACACTCTACCTGCTCTTTGATTATATTGATAGTATTCGCAGAGGTTGTATCCAAATTTTTTGTACTTGGTTTTCATATTACTGCCTATAGCAACTTTAAAAAATCTATTAGGAAAATGGAATTCATACCCTATCCTCCATGAACCCTTCTCCTTCTTGGCTTGCTTCAAGTGCAATGCTACTAAGTATATAAAATATGGTATTCTAGAAAATATAGTACAAGCAGAGATTAGCAAAGAGTGGTACATACCACACTCCAGGCCTAAAACTTCGAGGTCTTCTGTGAAATGCAACCTGAGCAAAGAAAACTCCAGTGTTGTATTGCGGTAAAGGAAAACAAGTCCCCAGGCAACCAGGAAAAAGTCAAATGCTCTTCTGCCAGAGCTTCTGTGCCTCTACTTTATCTTTTATCTTTTGTCATCTTTTTGTCATTTTATCTTTTGTTATGACTTCTGAACCAGTGATTTATCCCTTTAGCCATACTGGATTTCCTACTTCACTGCACCAAGATGGCTTTAAAAGAAATGTTACATTATGCTATATTTATCTTTTGGAGAATGCAATATACAAGCTAGCCTATATTAATTTGAATTCTAATCAATTTAAGTCAACTAGTGTAGTTAGGAAAGGTTATTGGCCATTCAGGGTTTAGAAAGTGTACACAAAAAGCACAGGCAGATACACCATATACCGCAGTGTTAAGAGAGTGTTTGCTTTTCATCCCCTTCTTTTTTTTTCTTTTGACATTTCAAAAAATATATTTGAAGGACTGATGATCACCTCAGAATTTTAGAAAAAAACAGGGAAGGTGTATGCCACACTAGTGATGAGTTTGTAGTAATCATGGAGCTTGTCTGGATAACAGAAAAATCTAGCTGAAGTGATATTCGGATTCAGACTCAAGCATTAGACTGTTGCAATTCCCCAGACCTTCCCTTGCTGCTCCTACACCTTCCCTGCATCCCAAGGAATTGTCCTAACAGTGATGCTACCAATCACATTCTTAATCTGGCCCAATAATTATTTTCTTACTACTTCATACAGAATACTGATGGTCACCTTCCTAGTTTGACTCAGGATTTATTACTGACCTTGGGTTTCCCTACATCTTGGAAGATTTTTCCAGCCTCCAGGAACTTTGCGGGTTTTATGTTTCTCTGGTTTTGAGAAAAATCTCAGTTCTGGAACACAATTTCCTGTGAAAATGAAATCAAAGGGGAAAGCACTTCCCACTACAATGTCATGATCTGCAGTAGAGCGGTAACTGGAGAAGAATTTCCAAAACAAAGTCTGCATCACATTTAAGTCTCAGAAAGTGGGAAGATGGTTGAATCAGTGTTTAATGGTTGTACTGTCCCAGTTCATTACTGTGCAAATGAATTATAACAAAACCAACCACACCTATTTGATAGTCCCCACCACAGCACATGTGAAAGGGCACTGCTACAGAAATTATACTTTTCATTGACGAAGAGCTAGTGGCTGCCTAGTAATCAGCTCAAAGCGCCAATTCCCAAGCTGCACTAGGTAGCTGAGAACTTCAGTGCCAGATTGGCCACTTTCTAATATTAATGTACAGACATATGATTGAATCAGAATAGGGAAAATAGGGAACAAGAGAACTAAACTTTCTTGGTGTGCCGTTTCAAATTCCGGGGTGATAGCAGCAGCTGTTGAGCTGGAGCGGTAGGAACTAGCTAGGGGCCAGGAGCGTTCGCACGGCTTCAGTAAGCGGGCTCCTGGGAGCAGAGGATTCGCACTGTGAGTATGAGCAGACAGGCTGTTCGGGAAAAGGAAATCAAGCAGGTGGTGAGCACGAAAGCCGGAGCAGTAAGTGGGAAAGAGCTGTCAGGGGAATCATTAGGAGCAGTTTCCTGGCCAGCTCCCGTTCAGAAGCAGCAGCTGTGCCAGCCTGATGTGGAGGGGCTGTTGCTTCAGCCAGATGTGCGCAGCATGAGAGCACTGGGCTGCCTTCAGGGGATGGGGACATAAAGTGGGAAGCCGGAGGCTGGGAGGCGTAGAGAACCACGGAAACAGCTGCTAGATTAGTACAGAAGACAGACTCTGTGAACAGGAGAGTACTGAGCACTAGTGCAACCCTTGGATCCCTGAGTCATTTCTGCCTAGGAATAAAGGTAACTAAATACCCTTAGAAAAAAAAATACTTCAAGAGTTGTAGGTGCTGATTAGGCTGATCCATTCCTCTATGTCTGCTTCCTGCTTAATTTTATCACTGTACAGTACCTAAGAATTACTTCATGGACTATACCCTGCTTTAAAACCACTGTGAAGGGTATTAGATTTTGCTCTGCCCAATGCCCTATAAAGTCTGATTTTCTCTCTCAGCTCAAATGCAATTCATGAATTCACTCAGAATAGACATGTCTGATGGCTTCTGAAGCCACGCTGAGATGAACTACACAGAATGCAATAGATCAAAAGTTTCCAGACAGTGTTCGTGCCTTCAGACTATGAATATCTATTTGGATTTCCTCTTTCCATACGATGTGATGCCTCTGTTATACATTTTCTCCAAACATATACTAGTGATCTCATTTCTGACAAAATGGGGAGATCTGAACTTTGGCCAGAGTACCATGACCCCACACACATGTTCTCCCTCCCCTCTTTTATATATGAATTTCACTGTTCATCCTTCATTTTCTCCACTTTTTTTTTTTTTTTTTTTTGTCAAGTTAATGTCTTTCCCCACTTCAATTTGCTACAGCTGCAGAATATTTCATATCTCTTTGGGGAGGTCTCATTTTTTTAAATCATGATTTTTTAACTTAAACCTTTCAAGAAGGATTTTGACACCCTACTCCCCTGTGGCTGCCCCTGGAGTACAAGCGTACAAGTCTGCTCTGAGCTACACTAAACCTGCATTTTCTGCAACTCTACTTACATTTTAGCTTATCAGAGAAAATTAGTTTAGAAGCTGGCTTACGCAGCTTCTTTCTGCCTGGTTACAAGTCAGAATATATATGAATTTTTGTTTCTCTCACAAGGCCTAAGGTAACTGCCATAATAAAGAAAGATAGAGCATGTATCACACAGCAGAAAATTCAGTCAGAACCACTGTACAGTGAGAAAAATGGAGAAAATAATTCATAATGATTACATTATCAGAGAAGTTTAACCTGCCATAGATAACAGGAAATTGCTGATATCTTAAATGAGTGCAGTATTTAGTGTTTATGAATGAAGTTTTTTAATGAGTAAATTGATTGGAACTGTTAAATGCTAATATTTTATAGTTCTTATTCACTAACTGAGTTGTGCTGTAAACGACCACAGCATATACTCTGAAATCTGGACAGAAGTTATATAGAAAGACCTTGCAATGTAAAAGCATGTAGCTGTGGATCCCAAATATGCTGTTCTGTTGAAATGTGTCATTTTTGATTTAGTAAGAGGAGAAAAAGCACTAAAGTATTATAAGAAAAAAATCACGCACATCCTCCTAAGCATCAAGACAAATTTTGTTTAAGGTGTATTTTCCCATTTTTAAAAAAGTATTATATGGCTAAATAGCACATACTTTTTTGTGTGTTTAGATGGCTTTTGGCGCTCTGATGATACATACAGTTAGACAAATCCAGGAATACATATGATTTCGTGTTATACAAATTTAAAGAAAAAAATACCATTATATAGAATATTTCTAATTTATAATAAAAATAAACACTTCAGTAAAGTTCTATCTTCCGCTCCAAATTGATGGCTTTGGGGCATTTTCAATTTCAGTTTCAATTTAAATAGCTTCAGTTCTTGAACTTGTAGACTGAGTTATTAACATAGAACAGAAAAGACCAATAATATCCAGCCTGTGGTCCCAGCTCATGAGTAAGTAATTCAGTGTGAGTTTGCAGAACTCTATTAAAACACCATCATTCATAAACTTATCAACTTCACATGACTATGAGCAATGTGTTGAAAAATTATGAAGGCTGACCATGGTCTGTTAGTCAAAAAAATTGAAGTGTGCTTTTCTAGGCAGCAAGTTATTCTTTTACTACTTAATCCATCCTGCTAAAGCCCTCACAATAAGGTTTTCTTATGCTGGACACCAATCATCTCTGATTTATGATCTTACTTTTTCCCTCCTACTTCATACATAATTTGGAGCAGATTATTCAACACTATAAAACACTTAGATGAATCTGTTGGGTTTAACACAGCGGCTGGCTGGTAAAGTAGAAGATGGGTTCACAAGATGCAACATTAACATAGCTTAATAGTTTCATCTTTATTATAAGGCTAATATTACAAGGCTATCAAACTTCACAGTATTGGATAATTTTCAAAAAGTACATCTTGTTTATCACTGAAATGAGTATTTATATTTGTGATAATTACTATCATGCAGTTTTATAGGAGTGAAATTGTATCTAATGGAAAATGGAATTGTATCTAATACATATATACATTATATTCTATCAGCATATAATAGAGAGAGGGAGGCCCTGCACACTTGCATGCTCTAGCCTGTTTTGCTAGGCATTAGACTCTCAATGTAACGCATGTGAAAAGTATAGATGAACTCTTTTTTTTTTTTTTTCTCCTCTTTTGATTGTATTTAAACATAAAATAGTGTTCACACAGTCAACAATTACCAGGAAATGTTTTGAACCAATACTTACACTGACTTACAGTGGACTTTATAAGAATTTTTGTTTTAAAACATCATTTCAACTCTCACATGCATCACATAAATGGAAAGTCCTTCTTGAACTCCACAACTTAAGGAAGTCACTAGACTAGAGATGATAAAAAGAAATAGGAGAAAGAGTGATAATTGCAAATCTCAAGGAAAAAAAAAGATATCAAGAATTTTCTGCCTTCAATTATCAAGACGGAAGTAGCCCTGTTTCAGAAAAATTTGCATCGATTATCTTTAAATACCTTATTCCAAACCTAACTTAAGATCTCATATAAAAGCTAGTACAATTAATCCTTTATGTATCCTTTCTACTAGAAGCAGATAGACAATGACCAGATGGAAATCTCTTTTTTGTAGTTCTGCCACTTCTCATTTTAAAATAATGATGATGCTATTCTGTTTTGCTTTGAGTATTTCAAAAGCCACACTGATGCTGACGAGTTCCTCCTAAAAACGGGCAGATCTGGCCTACTGGATCCCAGCCATGCCCAGAGGAAGAGTTCACTGAGGGGCCGGGGTGGCAGCAGGAATGCAGAGGCATCAAGGCCATATTCCAGCCTGCCTAGGTCCCTGCATGCATTAACAGGCATCTTGAATATGACTTGCCAACATTCAGTTTTTAATTTTTCTTCTATCACAAGCCTTTACAAAAGTTTTTGTTTGTTTGCTTGTTTGTTTTCCAGAAGTTCTTCACAAATAAAACCAAAAACAATTGGGACCACATAAAATTCATTCATCATTTAATATCCATCAGACTAAACTACGCATTTCAAATGCATGCATTGGAAGTGTTCATTTACTAATCACCTTTATACAAGGAATAAGAAGACATTCCATAGTCATGGCATCCTCTGTCATGAAAGACATCCATGTAACCTTGCCATCTGCAAGGAAGTTATGATTTGTCTCACCTCAGTTACATCAGTGAGATGATAAACACAGATTCTACTTTTAAGACTCCATAAAATGTGTGTGCTTGTTTGTTTGTTTGTTTGGACTCGTTCAATAGAGACTTCAGTGAAAGAGATTATGTAAATAGCTAAGAAAGAATTTAGTCTGGTGCTATGTTTTAAGTTATCCAATCCCTGGTTTTCAAAATACTCAGAAAATTCTGTGTGAAATATGGGATTCAGTTAGTTTCCACTTTCCTCCTCCTTCTCACCCTTTGCCTAAGAACTGACTTGCTAATTTGCCTCATTTGAACAGTAATCTATTACATATGTTTATTCCCTCTTGTATACTTAAAACATTTTATAGTTCCTAATTCCCTAGTTATAAGATTACACCCTCTGATTTCTATGGCTGTCTGCCAAGCATAACAGTTCATTCTGGATTATTGAAGACATATGCAGAGGCTTTAGCAAGCCTGACTTCTTATCCATCTTTATTTCTTCCACAAACGTTCTTTCTAAGCACATTAGTGCCTCAGATATTTTAACTTTTATTTATTTTTTTTTTCCCTCATGTACTTGCTCTAGTCATTAACTACTGTCCCTTGCAATATTAATCGCTTAAGAAATTGCTCATGGGATATTTTGTTGTAAATAGGATGGATCCTTAGCAGAAGTAGATTTTCCAAATCTTAGCAGAAGCAGATTGTACAATGTACAGCATCTGCAAAGGAGTTGTGGACTGTGATCACTTGCTTTAAGCGGGATGTTTTGGCGTTCTAGGCTCCAAGACTGCCAAAGGGACCTGAAACACATAAGGACTTGCAGAAGGGGCAGATTAATGAATCAGCTGTATGTAGCAAAAGCAGTTGTCATGGTTAAGCCCTGATACTGGTCCATTCATACATTTTAGCCTTGCTTATCGTCCCTGCTAACAAACTTTGTTTAAGAATGGAACAATAACACATCCAATTCATTTATATCAGTATTGCCTTAGAGCTCTCCTGCAGTCAACTGAGAGACAAAAACTCTCCTTGCCAAAATTGTTCCTACTAAATTCCCACAAGGGACACTACAACTTTGACTTAAAGAAGTGCTGAATATGTATCCTCCATGACTAGTGTCTTAGTATTTCCACAAGTTGCTTCCTCAATCTGCATAAGCATTTCCTAGCCTGCCTTTTCATTCTGCCCTTGGAGATGTATAATAGTTTCCTGTGATTGCTCTTATGCCTTTCCTGTATTTCACTTCAATCAAAGCTGTCTCTGCAGTGGTAGCCAAACCACATTTCATTTCATCCTTCACTCATACTGTGCTCCCTTGTCTCTCATATTCTCCTGTATTGGTGTAGCAATGCATTTTAAAGTGTCTGCGACCCTGTTAGAATGCAACAGGGAAAAGAGTGCATGATGTGCAATCTCAGAGAAAGAAATAGATAGGAGAAACAAAGATGTGGAGACAAAGCAAGGAGAGAAGTTCGTGAGAGCAGATCTCCAGAGCATCTGCTTTATCTAGTCAAGCGAAGTTGGCAACAAGAGCACAGAGATCCTGCTGGCAAGAGGAAGCCAGCGCTGCCTCCTTGGAGAGTCATTCCCCTTTCAGCACCGTGCTTCAAGTCACAGCCGTGGTGCAGGGATGCCTTCAAAAACTGCTTAGTCCCAGAGATAATGCTGGGAGGAGACACCGATATAGGGAGATGTAATTCAAATAAAAAGTGTCTGCAGGTTATTTTTTCTCTAAGACAGATTTACGAAGGAAACCTGTTACCATGCTCTCTCCACTCTCCTCACAGTAGCTCCAGCAGACGTACTATAGACTACATTTAGAGTACTAAAGAGACATCTGCATTTTCACTGTCCATGCAGTGATCTGCCCACATTTCTCTCCAGAGCACGTGTTTACACTCGTTTGTCTCTTTAATCTGTTTGGTTGAAAGGTTCCTCATAATATATTCTGACTATTTAAACAGCCAAGCTAAACTCTAGATAAATGACAACAGTTCTATGAAAGAACAAAAACAAATCACAATAATAAAACTAAACAAAAACCCTTAAAAATGGTTTGGGGTTCTTAACTAGTTCACTGTGACAAAACTGCTTAAATGTACATAATTTATCCATCATCATGAAAAGCTTTTTCTTGGAATAAGATGGCTCAAACATGCACAAGTTTGGAGTTTTGTTTCTGTTTCGGGTATCAGCTTTCTGTGATTTCTTGGCTTGCTGAGCCTCTTTACTTGCCTTTTCCCCGTGTAAGAAGCTCTTTCATGAGCTGAAGAATTTCATTACTTCTTCAGAGCAACTTGGGATATGTCCACAGTATGCATTTAGTGAGACTAATACACTTTTAAGCATAGTTGGTGTAAGTTTTAAGTATTTTTGCAATACTTTCACACATGAATTCTGTTCAGGATGGAGCAGGAGTAAACAAAACTTAGGAAGTTAGAAAAGAAAACACAGTTTGTTAGTTGAAAATGTAAACTGTAAAACACTGCAAAGATATTAAAAATTGCTGCTGTTTTTGAAAATTTATTTCACCTACTGCATTACCTTTCTTGATCAAATTATGAGTATTAATGAGCCATTATTATCTTATTTTTCTCAAAGAAATCCTAATTGCCATGAGGAGGGACCACGTATGGAAAACACGTCAGAGAGAATTCTTAGACAAGGTGACCAAAATTAAAAGCATGCCTTCAAACTGAGGCTTTATTTGAGGTTTTATTTCCAGACTAATATTAATTTCATCAAAAGGCTGCAATGTCTTATGTAAATAACAACAAAAATGACTTATAATATCAGTTTTGGCTCTGCTTCCCTCTCAGCACATACCCACTACCCTGTCCTCATGCACAAGGTGCACATGGAAGAAAGAACAGGTCACCTAATAGGCAGCTGGTGTAAAGCACCCTTCAAACCCAGGCACTTTGAGACGTCCTGCAGAGGAAAGTCATCACACTGAGGTGAACCATGCCTGCACCAGTGTAATCCTCCTGATTTAACTAAATGGACTTTGGTTGTGCGTTGGCTGACAGGAAGGCACAGGCATTGCAAACACGATGCTGTTTACATTGATAACATCAGCCTTGTTCTCCCAAGGGTGGCAGGAAGGACAAAGACTCTCGCTGGAATCCACAGAAAGCTTGTTGAGTCTTCCCCACGCTCCCATGGGAAGACTGGGAAAACAAAGAAATGCCTTCACGTTTCTCAAATCCTATGCCTACTAGAGGGAAAGTTACAGGGAAATTCTCTTCGGATAACTTTGGTTAATTTCAATGCTCATTTGTCAAAGCGACTCACCAAGTTATCTTAAAAGGACCCACAGTACTAGGACTAGTAAGGACCCACTAGTAGTAGGCGCGTAAGATTTACAGATCTTGACACACCAGCTGCTAATATATAAATACATCCAAATTAACAGACTTGCAAGGTAAACGAGCAA
Source organism: Nothocercus julius (assembly GCA_013398735.1). NCBI lineage: Eukaryota > Metazoa > Chordata > Aves > Tinamiformes > Tinamidae > Nothocercus > Nothocercus julius. The sequence goes on along the minus strand of VZSV01000166.1, from coordinate 458,555 downwards.
TAAGAATCAATTTAATGCTAGAGGTTCAGCAGGAAAAACCCTTTAAATTTTTATTTGCCAGTTTGCTTCTATAAAATTCTTTTTTTTTTCTTTCATTGCTTTTATCATGTTTTATAACCTTGCTAAGATCAGGTAAAGGCGGAGGTGGTGAACACAGAGCTTGTATATAAAATAAATGAGCCTTACTATTTTTTTGCTGATGAAATAGAACACCTGCCTAAATTAGGTTGAAATACACATTTATTCTTCTGCATTTGTGTGGCTTTATTTATTTTAAGAGCCTCTTTGTACGTTGGTGAACAATTACAAATCATTTTCCCAATTTCTTCAGACACTCAGGCATGCCAAGAACTAATTAACTAGCATGACAATTGCAAGAAGAAGCAACATAATTCAGCTTTTGAATGACTGGAAAGTATTCAATTTGAATAAAAGAAGAATTAAATAGCAGTAGCAATAAATGGTATTGGCAGGTAGAGAACATATATCTAAAAGGTTGCTACTAAAGTAGACCTAGGTACTTTCCAAACTCCATTTTGGAGTTGTGAAATTAGGATTAATTGGCTGGAGCTGTTTTATAGACTGTTTCACACATTTAATATCTTACAATCTATTGAGGCAATCAGCCATGTGTGAAGAGCAAGATCTGAATCAATTCCCAGATTAAGTAAAATATAAGGGTCTTCGTATGCAACATGCTGAATGTTTAATGGAGGATTCATCTTCTACAGTATAATACTGGTAGAAAAGACCTTTCCAATGTTGTGAATTCAGTTTTTGAGATAATATATACTGTAATGTACTTATCAGAATTTGAGCAAATGTTGACACAACTCAAAATTTGATCCTGATGATAGACTCTTATTTGGTAATCATCAGTTTTATTTTATATTCACATTTTTTTTATTTAGCTTAAGTCATCTTTCATTGTGTTGTTTATAATACCAACAAGAAGCGACCCAATATGCTAGTGGAAAATATATTCTCCTTTCCTTTTATTATAAAAATATAAGGATGAACTTAGTTCACAGGAATTTTGCAAAAGAGAATATAGTTATGAGATAAGCATCCCAAAGACTAGAAAAACTGACGCAATGTGTCAGGTATCACTCTCCAGCTATGGATTCACATTATTATCCTGGACTATCCTTAATACAGGGACTACAAATTCATGTCTTCTATTGTTCAGAAAACAAATCAGTGTATTTCTACATATGTAAAAAAAATCATTAAATAAGTATCTGGGACCACTGTAATTTTCCTTTTCCTTTTCCCTTTCCTTTCCTTTCCTTTCCTTTCCTTTCCTTTCCTTTCCTTTCCTTTCCTTTCCTTTCCTTTCCTTTCCTTTCCTTTCCTTTCCTTTCCTTT
>VZSV01000166.1:437870-447972 GCA_013398735.1 Nothocercus julius | reverse complement strand
GCTGACTACTCCTGAGCACCTTCTTGTCCTCCACGTGCCTGGAGACAACTGCCAGGAGGAGCTGTTCCATCACTTCTCCGGGGATGGAGGTGAGGCTCACTGGCCTGTAGTTGCCTGGGTCCTCCTTCTTGCCTTTTTTGAAGACTGGCGTGACATTATATTTTAATATATTAATATTTTTAATATATTAATATTTTAATTTCTTTAAATTGCACATAGTTATATTGAATTCCATTAGAATTCCAGAATCTTTCAGAGTATATTTGAGTTTTTGAAAACCATACCTATTTCATTTCATTTGCAATGGTTGCTTAAAAGTCTATTCTCTTATCTTTTTAAACTGGGTATGGACTAAATTCTAATCATTTTCTCTTGAGATCATAAAACAATGTGCATAATTTATTTTCTGTCAACATTTGAAGCTAATCTTTCAGAGGGGACTGCAAAATATGCATTCACAAAACTGTGCACTCATCCAAAGGTCCTTCATTCCTATTACACATCCAGGATTCCCTTTTAACTTTATAAATGTAGATGACATCTTAAATGGTCCCCTGAATTAAAGCTATAGGAGAAACTTCCTACTGCCTAAATTTCCACGAAAAATGGGATCCTATGACTCCAAAAGGTAGTCCTGAGATAGACAGAACCTAAACTGTACAATATTTGACAACTCAAATAGCAATACCAGAATACTGTTCTACTTTTGCTCCCAATGTTAGAGAGAGTTAGTTTTGCTAGTAATTGCTGAAAAAGGCCATTCAGCCAATTTCCATCCATTACTTGATGGCGTTGTAGTGAATACTTACTAGGTCATTTAAAGCTTTCAGGGTGATATTTTGCAATCAGTCTGAGTGCTGAACTTTTGTGCATTAAGTGACAGAATGATCGAGGGTTTTTTAATTTGGTGTTGGAAACTGTATTTCCTAATCTTATCAATAGATATTCTGCATGCAAGCCATGAACAGCATAAGCTCATTGGCTTGGAGCGAAAGGGCTTTTCTCTAAGACAGACATAATAGGCATAATAGGCATAGCAGTTTAGAAATTAAAACTATTATAAATTTGTGTTTTTATCAGCATGAAATGGAATAATGAGAAGAAGAAAACATACAAGTTCACATACAATAATACATGTTGAGTATGACAATTCATCATATCTCCTCCTCTCCTTCTCCTTCAAAAGCAAACCTTTACCCTGCCAATGAGCTCAGGTTCAACAAATTCCTCTTTTTTTGCCATTTCCTCTTATCCATTCTACCTTAAATGTCAATTGCTCTTGCTGTCCTAAATTCTTTCTGAGGCTTCTCAGTGCATCCTACCTTTCTGTCTCCATTTAGATTTTCAACAGTTCAGCTTAAGGATTTAATTTGTCAGCTTGTAGAGAGTTAACACAAGCAATGGCATTTGAGAAAGATTTAATTTTCATGATAATTAGCTCCTTAAGTTAGCACTCAAAGACTATTGCTGAGGTCAGAGTATACTGTGTAATATCCATGAGCTCATAAAAATAGTTCAGATATAAAGTCATTAAGAGACAAGGGCAGTCTCAAATAGCTCGCAGAGTAAAAGCAGAAGGAAACGTGGGATATCTATGGCATGGCCAGAGCTGCCAGAATGTCCTTGTGCCGAACGCTACATGAAGACTATTTGCTGTGGGCCTGCTAGTGCTCTGCAGATCTTAAACATGGGTACAAGCAAACCTTCCTCCCCTGTGCTTTTGTCCAAACTCTTGCTCAAATCACTAAAATCACTCTCATGACAGAAAAACGTAGAGGAACCTAGAGGAAGCAGAAAGAGTAAATCTTGCCAAGCCAAGAGGCTTGGATGTCCAAGGTGGCAGAAACATGATCATCTCTTTCCCCTATATCTTCCCCAGCCACTGCCTGACCCCAGGCATCATGAAGCCAGATCACCTGCGGTGTAAGGAGCCGTGGTGCTCTGCACGTGCCTCCGTAGGCCCTGCTGCCTGTCACCCGCAGGCAGGGTGCACTGGGCAATGTCGCAGCGGCTTCCAGCCCCTCTTCACACAGCACGGGCCCTCGCAGCCACGGTCTCGTCCGACATGCTTACCCATCTATCCCCGAATGTTTCCTCTGCAATGCTAAAGGTAGCTAGTTCGGATTTTCAGTACAAACACTGTATCTTTTACAAATGAACTGGCTGGATTTGTTCATATGACTGCGCACTCACATAACTTGGCAATACTCCAACCGTCTGCCAGTTCAAAGAGGGTTTGTACAAGAAATTTCTTCTTTCACTGTAGCTTTTTGCCTCTCCTTAGAGATTTTTTCATTATTGATTAGATGCAAAATTAGATCATAACTTGACTAAATAAAATTTCCTTTCACATGGCAGTTCTTTAGTCTCTGCTTCCCATGTCACTTTATTACTCATCTTATTGTGGAAATTATATTCAAATTTTAATTTTCTTTTTCATGTAAAAAGTAAAATCAAGACATCAGACTGCATCCAATTTACATCTATCATTCATAATGACAGAACAAAAATAAACCTGGCTTCACATAACAAATGAGCACTGCTTCACAGTTGTGATTACAAACACAATGTCATCTCTTGCATAATAACCTTCGAAGTGCACCAGGCACAACCGAGAAATGCACTCTCCCACTTCTCTAAGTACTTCTCTGCTTGTCACTATTTGAAAATTTCCACTGTTTAAAGGAAAGCTGTATGAGAACAATGTTGCCCAGAAGTACCCTGTCTCAGAATAGTCCAGTATTAGCCATTTTGACCATGTTGTCACCACACTACAGGACTTCACGCATGGTTATTAAAATGAATGACCAAGCTCTTGCAGAAGTAGATTTCATTTGATACAACCCATATAATCCGGGTCTGTTATCCTGACTGAATCTCGCTACACCTGTTTTCTATTCAGACAATACTGTCAACCTGATTTTTCAAGCTCTTATTTCATTGTTTTAAAAGCCAGCCTACAATGCAAACCCCAAGGCAATGCATGGCAAAGGCCTACAACATAGAACATGTCAGGGCAAATATTAAATAATGCCTTTGATTTTTTATATCAATTTGATATGAAAAAAAAAAATCTGCAAGCCATTTGTTAGAAAATCACAAAGTCATATTTAGCTAATCTGGAAAAGCAGAGGCAAGCTAAGAGAACTCAAAGATTATTCTAATCAAAACTCTGCAGTTAAAATTCATGTGCAATTTCCAACTTGAGTGCTGCACATGTGAGTTCTCCCACTACAGCTTCTAAGTAGTGTGAAATCCTCTGCCTATTTTCAGATGGTTTTAGAGAAAAGAGGCTGCAATAAATGGCAAGATAATTTGTGTCTTGTGCCCTTATTCCAGTTACTTTTAGAACAGAGTTGGTTTTTACTAATGATCATGTGCACTAAAGATAAAATTTGTAAATGATTGGCTTGCCTATGCTTCTGTGATCATTTTGTGCAGTAACAGATATGTTAGAATAAATACAGACTCTCTTGAATTACCTGGACATCTGAAAGTCATAATAGCAACTAAGGTACAGACCGATTAATATTGTTATTTTATTTTGGCAGTCAAATATGGAGTAACAAGCAAAGTAAAGTTAGGACTTCAGGCTAAGTACAAAGCAAACATGAAGAAGGAAGTAGAGAAACAGTAAGATTTTATCATAAAATCACAAATCACTCTAAACAGTAAAGCGGTCTTACTCTACAAGGTGAGTCTTATTTTAAAGTAGGAAATTACTCTGCCTTTTATACGGAACAAGAAGAGTCTGTTCACTTCCAAAAATCCTGTAACCAGAACCATGTTGTCAAAACAGAAGGAGTTCAGATAATTCTGTGCCCCCTTTTCAGTTTTAATAGATGTCATACCCCCATGAAATAGGAGAGAAGAAAGGTCAGTTGACCTAAGCTACATGAGGGAAAGAGGATCTAAATGAGGAAAAACGAGAGAAGTCATGAAGAGAGCAATTGGTAGAGTGAAGGCATTGCCTTGGGAACCAAGAAACCCACTTGTTACTTCTCATGTTTTCTCTTTGGCTTCTTGTACAAATATCAACAAGTCACTTCAGTGTTCCGTTCGTTTGAAATGAGAGCCATGTTCCAAAAGGATGTGTTGAAGGCAAGATGCGTGGACAAAACGTAGAGAGAAACAGAAGAGGTATCCTAGCGATTCTCTAACAAGGTTTCTAATATCAACAGCAAATAGTCATGGCAGAAAATACTTTTTACTGTTAGAGCTGAATTATTTATTTTCCAGATGGGTGCAAAAGCCACCATCAGAGGCTTAGCCCTTCAGGAAGAAACACGGTGTACATATTGTGAAAAGGTGATCACTGCTCCAAGGAGAGAGCGATCCACATGTAATGTGGGGACTAGCAGATGGAGGCACCCTAAAACCTCTGGGGCAGTGCAAGGTGTATATGAAGCAATTACAGCTGGTGTCACTGGCTGGGGTCACATCTCACCACCTGCTGAGCCTTTGCAGAACATTTCTCTGTCAAGATCCCATCTATTATTACTAAGTTATCTGCATACCCTACAGGAGGTGAAAGCCTCTCTCCCTTGGCTGGGGCAATGCATATAAAGCCCATCTATTTTACAGGGCCATTTCCATTCATAAATAAAACTGGTTCATGCCAACTTTCTGAAAAGTAGTTGCTTTTTCCAGGGAGACATTTTTCCAGAAAGAAGCCAATCTACTGCAAATGAAATTGCCTGCACAGATGCAAATTTTCAAATTCATATTCAGTTCATTTTGTTAAGGAGGATTTGTGTTCTTGTCCACAGCAGAAGTTTTGGTCAGAGAAAATTACCCAATACAGACATTATAATCAGCATTAAATTAATTCCTCTGGAAAATGCATACTTATCTGACACAGATTTTTCAAATAGTTTTCAAGACCCTATGGAATGTATTTATCATCCAGTTAGTGGTTGTTCTAGGTAGGGTGACCTGTTCCACTTTGTATAATTAATTAGCTATTCACTAGGTTAGAAATGTAGTTTGATGCACCCACATTTGTGCTAAGTGTGACACCCTCTGGCCCACGGTGCCTGTCTCACATACTTAAAGAATAAAATCAAAATGTTCCAGCTAAAGATAAAGATAAGAAAAAAATGCAGATCCTGCTGTTTATAGAAGATATCTGTGTCCCAGTTCTTTGTTTTATTCAATATTTAATTATTGAAACAAAAATAAAGAACTTTGTATTGAGGAAACTGAGAGATGCTTCAGAAATGGTAATATATCAATGGATAGGTATTGTTTTGAGTACCATATCTCCAGTAGGTGGTTACGCAGCTACGCTGCTAGTTGTAAGCAGGAAGGATGTGCTTCTTTCCCTGGGAAGCTGTGAATACTCACTCGAAGTAGAAGAAACACTTGAAAATAAATCTTGGAGATTTTTTAGGGAATACTCAAAACATAAAAACTGTCTGTCAATACAATTCCAATTCTGGTGGTAACGTGATCTAATTTTCAGAAGGACTCAGCAGCTTCATCTCCCATCCATTTCAGTAAGAAATGGACTTGAAATGAAGATGATGAGGTCACTGGCTTTAAACTTTCTTATAAATGATAAAAAAGTATGAAGCTCGGTTTTGTTTTGCCTGGCTTCTTTATCTGTATGTCTGTTTTAAACATGATCTGAAGAATATTAAATGCTTTGGTCAGAAGAATTTTAGCTGCTTTTATTCAACTAAAATAAGTCATACAACTTGAAAAAAAATATATATATGATTTTTTGAGCCCTTTTGATATTCAGTAAAGGAGGTACATAAAAATGCTCCAGTAAATCAACAGAAGAACAATTATACTTTGCCAAATCTGGAAAAGCTCAGCCTTAGAAATATTTAAGATCTGACACACCTTTGAGAAAAGGATAGTTTCCCACCCTGTTTCCCATTCTTATCCACTCTAGAGATCTAATTCAGTATCTATTCGGGAAGATAAAACAGAGGTGAGGAAAAGAAAAAACAAAATTCCAGTTACGAACAGATAAAATTGACAAAAGATCTTTGAGTTTATATGGATGGAAGAACATAAAGTTGCGTGCAAATGAAAACTTTTGATAGGAAGTAATTACTATAAACATAGGGAGTACGAAATTTGGAATTTGGAAGCAACAATATTATTTGAATCTTTCGCTGCATCAGGCAAACAACAGTTGAAGATCAGGCCTACCAGAAGTGCTCCAGGCAGTCTAGGCAACATTTTCTCTGTGTAGTGGTGTGTCACTAGTCGTAAATTTTAGTATGGAGACAGCTTTTAAAAAGATTTTTAAAAATAAGACGTTAAACATTTTCAGTGTTGGATCCATTTAGCTATATAGTCATGGTAATGCTGCATTTTTAAAAAATATCTGGATAGATAAGAGGTTTAGCAACAAATAACAACTTATTCATTAAAATTGTTTTTTTTTTTCTGTTTGTGAGGAATATATATAATTTTATAAATTAACTCCTAAGCTGAACTACTGCATTGTACACTTTATGTGAAAATATTACAGATGATATATTTTATGGTTATATTTAAATCTTACTCCTTACAATGTTCTTCCTCTTTATACTTTTTATTTGTGCTTTTGGATTTATTCATTAAAGTAACAGCATTGTGCTTCCTGACAGGATGACTAATTATATTTGTTACATGTTTCAACACAGACACATTACTGGGCAAACAAGATTAGCATTCACATGTAAACAAGTGCCTCTTCATTTACGAAAGGCTCCCCATACTTTTATGTTAACTTAGTCAAGTTTCATGAATATTTTAATACATTCAAATGACTCTTCATCCATTCAAACATTTATGCACAATGACTAAGTGCAGCATTTGGAAACTCATTGAATGGATTTGACCGTTTCTATTTATAAAAATACCCATGAATACTGTTCTGGATATACTTATCCTCAGGTCTCACTGGGATAAAGGTAGGGTTTGAAAAAAGCATATCCTTTTGCAATATTTTTAGATGCAGATGAAAGCTGGGCTCCATTCCAGTCTACTAGAATAGTAGCGCTTACAGACATAAAGCAAAAGAGAATCTCAGCCGCAAAGAGTTCACAATCATAGGGAACAAGACAAAGGGAAGGTGAAACAAAAGACTCATAAGTAAGAACATACCAAGTGTGTTTTTCCTGTAGCTAATAATGCACTGTCAAATAATGAAACTTGTTCTTTTCTAGTATAAAATATCTGAGTCTGCGCATATTTCAAAGCTTAAGGAAGAAAATGTTAATAGTAGTAAGGTATAAGATGATGTATTGATAAATATAATCAAAGGCATTACTGCACTGAACAACTGTCTCCCCTGATCCATTTGTTTACTCTTGGTACTCCCATCCTCTTGCCTCTTAAGACACCTGAAAAACTGCCATTTTACTATCTTTTCATTCAGATAATCCTAGAAATAGTGTCTTTGAATCCAAAATAAATTAAATCAAAACCACCTACACCCTTTCCATTAAGTTGAGTAGGAGCTGGTCAGGCTTTTTAACTGAAAGATGCTTGAGGCAAGAATTTAGTATTTGTGTACTAACTGTATAATAATTAATAAATTAAATTAGATCAAATATAACTTAGAGAAAACCATTCTCCTTAATTATGACTGCCTGAACACAGCCAAAGGAGCACTTTCAAGAGCTCGCTGGACTGATTAATACTAATTTAATTATGATGTTTAGATATGTTTTACCACCGAAATACCTGATTTAACCCTTTTCCTATGGGGTATGATCTTATGTGTTTATATTTAGAAACATAGAGATCAATGCACCAATACATGAATGAACATGGCTTACTTTCTGGGGGCGGTTATGAACTCTTCCTTTAGTCTGGATCCAGGGAAATTCCATCCTGTAATTTAAGTCTTAGATTTGGATTGTATAGAAACTTTGAAAAAAGTCATGCAGTCATGCCTTTTTTTTTTTTTTTTTTTTTTTTGCATTAAAGTCCTCTACATGCTTCTCCGGATCTCCAGATTCTCTATGGTTTGGACATAAAATTCATCAAGTTCTAGGCCTTCCATGAACAAACTTTCTTTTGATATATAATTCTGGAGATGCAGCAAACAGACACAGAATCTACTGATGAAAGTCCACTGCTCCAATCTCATCATTTCATTGAAAGCAAATAAAGACTGTGTACAAACAAAATCCACTAATATCTGTCACACATTTTCTTGGCCTGAAGAAATTTAATCTAAAAAACAAAACAGCTTTTCTGTCTCATAACTAGTATTTTTTTTTTTAATTCACTAACGAAAACAAGCCATCTTGTATTTTGTTTCATAGCATTTCCCCAAGGGCAAAGATAAGCCCTGCTCTTATCTGGTTTTCAGTTGTTCTTAGGATGATTGCTCTGTTCATTACACTGTTTGATGTTGTCATCTTGGCTTTCCAGTACACACAGCATGATTTGTTCACTTCATTCTCTAAGTCATTAGGCTCTCTATTCCAAAGAGAAGCTGTTTTCCTCATTCAAAAACCAGTGTCATCTCTATGTATTATGGATTTACAGTTTATATTGACAATGGATCAGGAATACAACGACATTAAAGGTTAAATTATGAAAATATTTTTCACTTGCTTAAAAAGGAAACAAATGACACTGCCATATAAAAGCACAAAAATCTTTATTGCACAAGTGCCATTATCCAAAGGCACCTGAGCCCCATTCCCCACAAGCTCACAAGAAACAAAATCCTAAAGTATGGATTACAAAATAGAGTGTCTTGGCTGTGTGTGGTGCACATCCATCCCGTGGCTCTCTAAATTGCCTGCAAGGTGGTCGTGGAGAAGACTAAGGCTCCCCTGCTTCAGCGGTGCCTATGCATCCTGTGCAATGGACACAACAGCAGTTGCTACCACTCCTTTCTTTGTTCTCCACCCCAGGCTGGCACCCAAACCCTTTCATGGCCAGTTGACACCACAGGCCAATGTGAAAATAACCATCATCTGCTGAAAGGTCTTATCTCTTTCTTGAATACACACACGGATGGAGGAAAGGAGTCAAGCCCTTTTTCTTATGTTAAATATTTGACTATAGACCATCCCTCTATTTCTCTCCAGGGCATAATGTAAGGGAAGCTTGCTAGTACGTTACGAGCTTTGCATAGCTTCCTAGAGGTTGGGCCTATCAAGTCCCAACAAAACTACACTCTTGTTAGGGGTCACAGCTGTTCCCTGACATTTTTCTTTCCCATTACGAAACTGCATTACCAGTTTGTTCTGCATGCTCTGGTTTCTTAGTCCCTAATCCATATTGTAACGTTGTTCACCATGAAGATCTTCTTCATAAGTGATAATGACGTATTATATGAAAACCTATATAGTGATTTGAGTAATGAGAATGCTGTTCCCATCACACCCCTTTTCACACACAAATAACATACAGTTAAGACAACAATGTTTTTCTAATACTATATATCCCCCAAACCACCATTTCTCCAAAGGATTTTACATGTGACAACCACATAAAAATATGGTTACTCAGCTGTATTTTGACTTTGATATCACAACGGAGGCCGCTATAAGCTTTCATCTGGAAACACTTCCTAGAGGTCCCCTGTGATGGTAAAAATAAACAAAGATCCTTAAATTCTTTCATGTGAGGATTTTTTCAAAAGCAGAAACAAAACGGCTGATTAAATAAACTAAGCTAATGCTTCCAAAATGAAATTCCTACTCTGCTATTATTAGTTAAGAGGGTAGCTTCTTTATATGTTGCTTAATAATAAAAAAAAAAAAAAAAAGCTATAAATAACAAGCAATGTTGGAAGTTTCATAATGCCAATAATGGTTAAGCTCTAATTTAATATGGAATAATATACCACAGAATAGCATGGCAGTATATCGTTTAACTACAAACTTTCACATGACCACCACAAATCCAAAGGAACCGGATTGTTTCCCAAAGCACAAGTCAAGGGCAAAGATACCAATATCCAAGCTGTCTCCATGGGAAAAGGGTGCTTGCAATACATGTGGGTCCTGCTGCAACAATCATATAATCATAGACTCTTGGAATCACAGAATGCTTAAGGTTGGAAGGGACCTCTAGAGATCATCCAGTCCAACCCCCCTGCACACGCAGGGTCACCTAGAGCACGGGGCTCAGG